>JACCGJ010018483.1:0-14376 GCA_013407085.1 Atriophallophorus winterbourni | reverse complement strand
TCCGTCGGCAGCAAGATCTGGTTAACATCAGCATGAGCAGATCAAAGTCCTGGGTCAAGGGTCTGTATCGCCACCAATCATCATTGGAAACGTCAGCTCGAAACCAGTACATCATTTCACATCTCTTTGGTTCAACCATTGTGGATAACCTCTCGCTAGACACGGAGATTGATAAGCGGATTGGCAGAGCAGCTGTCATTTTGTCCCGATTGAACTCTCGTGTTTGGGGTAAACGCAAGCTGACTGTAAAGACAAAGATGATGGTATACAGCGCGTGCGTACTAAATGCTTTACTATACGGCAGTGAAACCTGGGCCACCCAGGCAAGACACGAACGGGAGCTGAATGCTTTCCATCTACGAAGCATCCGTTGTATCTTGAACATATCGTGGATGGACAGAGTGACTAACGCTGAAGTGCTTTCAAAAGCTGGTCTACAGAGCATGTTCACCCTATTACGTCAGCGCCGCCTGCGTTGGCTTGGTCATGTCTATAGAATGGAAAATGGTCGTATTCCGAAAGATCTTCTCTACGGTGAGTTGCAATTAGGAAGTCGACCATTGGGCAGACCGCACTTGCGGTACAAAGATGTTTGCAAAAGAGATATGAAAGCCCTTGACATTGACCCCGCAAGCTGGGAAGAACTTGCTCTTGACCGCTCACATTGGAGGCATTGTGTAAAGCGTCGACTACAAGCCGGGGAGGAGCAAATACAGCTACTGGCTGCTGAACGCAGATCACGCCGCCGGCGTGCAATTGATGCAATAGAACAGAGTTCTGACTATCTTTGCAAGCGCTGCGGGAGAGATTGTTCCTCCCGAATCGGACTGTTTAGTCATTCAAAAAGTTGCAAAACATGAAATTCATGCGATGTGATGTACATCCATGGTCGACATCGACCGACGGAGGCCAACACAACAAATAAGCCGTTCGATCATTTTGGGCTTCGTTTAGTCCCTTCAGCTACTTATAAGTAGCGAGTAGACGAGATACTTCGATTCCATGCGCCACCGTTTACACAAATACTAGTTCGAACGCGAAGAGTCCAGCGGATACCGCATAGCTGATGAGAGGCAAAAACCTCGAAACCGGTCCTGTGCTTCCGGTGAGATTTTAGCTTTTCGGAATGGTATTCTATTTCGTGCATCGAATTGCGCTTACTCGTATGTAATCCTTTTTTCACAGAATGCAGTAGACATTTTTATTTGGCATTATTCGTCTGTACAATCACGCTGGTTGCAATTTTGAAATGTGACATTTGACGGTGTAATTGCGTGCACAGTGCCAATCACCACACTATCAGAATCTTGATAAAGATATGTAGTTTCGATCGCTTTTTGTTTTGTCTCTCAAAGGCTTTGTTTTACGTGTTAATTTTAGTATCAAATGTTCAGTTTTGTTTGACTTCAGTTTAATGATAGCTGCATTTCACTTCAGGTTCATAAATCGTTGATATTTTATTGTGATGAACATCAGGTTAATGTATGGGTGTTGATTGAGTTTCGAAAATAATATTGTGAGAATATCCTGATTATTTAAAGATTATAATCCGCAAACAAAAATCATATATATGAACTGGTCATCAGTTTGATATTATAGTCAAGTGAAGGTAATAATCATTTTGCGTTCCATGGTTCCCAGTTTTCTCAGCAGGAAGCTGTGGTATCCAGCGATCATTAGCGCTAGCAAAATTGAAATGAACTGAAACATTGAATAATTTAAACGAACATTCGAATATGTGGCGTCGTCTGCAAGCTAGGGAAGAGCGGATACAGCTCTTGGTTGCTGAACGCAGATCACGCCGCCGGCGTGCAATTTATGCAATACAACCGAGTTCTGGCATTCGTTGCCAGCGCTGTGGGAGAGATTGTTCTTTCCGAATCGGACTGTTTAGTCATTCCAAAAGCTGCAGAACATTAACATTTACACGATTGTGATGTACATCCATGGTCGACATTGGGTCATAACAAAAATTCAGAGATACTGTTGACGAGCAATTATATTGAGGAATTTTGCGACTCAGACTTTGGTTCTGGTTATGTGGTATACAGATATCTCAGAATGATTTCCACCGAGATGTCATTGCGCTTCTTTGAATCGCAATTACTGATGCTCCGGGCTTAAACTCAATTATTCTGTTGAGATAGTCGTTTTTGCTTGGTTGTGTGGGTTCATTTATTTTCGTCGCCAATCAGCGATTCATATCATTTTATTCTTTCGGAGCGGTGACTTCTCGCATAGTAGTAAAGTGACAAACATGTTGCACCATCGTAATCACTTGGTCAACACATCATATTGTTCGCAAAAAATAATCTCCAAATGTCGATTTCTTCGTGTTCACTTCCATTTATCCCACGACAGAATGTGATGTACTGATTCGAGCATCAGTATTTTACTACTAAATTAGTTTCAGTAGATGAAAACCAGATTCAGACATCAATATTGTTAGTAATTGCGTGGTTGTTGAGCGAAAACGAATCAGTTAACATTTCATTGTAAATCAACAGAAAATTACGTATATAGTATTTATTTCAATATAATGCGCCCAGTTGTTTGCTATAAAAATGAGTTCGTTATATGTATTAGTTCTAGTCAGCTTTTGAGCAAATGAGCAGGAATGTTGATTTAACATTATGGGTCAATAGAACGAATCTAACGTGTCAATAGCACAAACAGTCTGTAGTGACGCGCTGAAGATTCTTTCATCTTCAGGAAAAATGTTTGAAACAAGATCACGTCTATGATCCACATTGATTTGTTCACTAAATGTTGAGTCGTTCGCACACAATTGCGTTTGAAGCTGAGCGCCGTAAATTTTGGACTCAAGAATAAATGGTTAGAAAGTTGATAATTTACAATACTTTACTTTATTCTGATCGTAACGTTATTAATTTTTGTTCAAGGTAACGACATTGAGTTTGCTCCAGTATATCAATCAACTACATTATTTGTTCTGCCCCCGAAACGGGTGAACAGTCGATCGAAGTTAATCATTTGGTGATTATCTGTGTAAAATTTGGCCTGTGCATGCCAAGACAACATAGTAAGCATTTTTCTGATTTTGAATGTGTTAAATTTCGTTCAGTTTTGTAGCTGAGATGAATGTGTTTTACAATGTTGACGCAGAGGCGATAAATGATTTAGGGTATATACTATCTCATCGATACCTTACAAGTTCGTCTGAAATAACAATCGATCATCAAATTCATTTTCAGCTTGATCATAGAACAATGGATTAAGGTCGTTAACTGAAACTACTGTTTATGTTTGCCTAGTGAAACTTACATAACTTCTCTCACACTTATCCCGAAAAATGAGAAAAATCTTTGTATATGCTACTAAACAGTTTAGTTTCATCAAATTATTTCAGTAGTGAATTCGAATTTCAAAAACTGGGTGACGTTTTTTCACTCATTCATTAGATTTGGTTCTGTCTGATATGCGAGAACAGCGCGAATCCGGCCGTGTAACAAAAGTATACAAACGAGCGTTCTGTTTAAGTTATTGATAAACCACATTTACATGCGTATATGTATTCATGTGCTCACGACTGTGTTTAGTTATGATTCACAGCAAACTTTATTGAACAAATGTCACTAGGTTCAATCTGGTTATACGTTTTCCAGTTTTCCAGTTATTTTAATCCTGATGAAGCTATATCTACGCTACATGTATCCCATATTTCAATTTCGGCATAATATGAGTTTATGTGCTAAAATAAAGTTTGATCATAATTTAATGGTTAATAATTACGAGAAATCGATTTTAAAATATCACTAATTTAACTCATCATTTAGAACACATTTACAACTATCGACTGGTATGATAGTTCTAACAATAATAGTTAAACACTTTTTCTAAGGTAACTGTATATACGTATTTCATGATATTTTTATGTTATTCTGCTTAATTATGGCATAAATAAAACGCATGATTAATTTTTATGGATCAGATGCCAGACGCTCCCTGACAAATGCACTCCGATGGTGAATGAAGGTACCGACGGGAAATACTGAGCAATCGACTGCTTGTTTGAGGTGGTAACTAGAGTCACCGTCAGTAGACGAAGGGTTAATATTGTTTCGACATCTCGATGTGATCTAGAGATTACTCTTGTGAACAAATTTACTTATTTTGTAATGTGCACCACTAGGAAACACTTTAATAAATTGATAAATAAATTGATGAAAATGGACGAAATTAATATGCATGACGATTAGACGTTTTTCAGTATATTTGACCTCTTTGGATTAAGGTGGGCTTTGAATATCTTGTTGCGTATTTGAGAATAATATTGAAAAGTATTCTAATGTTGAACGCGAAATTGTAAAATCAGTGAAAATTTGCTCTAAAATTTCAATGTATTTCGAATTCGGAAATCATATCGAAGTATGCTTTAGCAATTACACATAACAAAATCTCTATATATTTTCGTATCATGTTTAAATTTGGAATATTTCGTCATCACAAGGTAAACTTGTTCTTTGCGCTCGATGATGTACAGATGTGGATGAAATTCAACTCTGTTATGGAACACATAGTTTACCAAGATAAGATCTCTGAAGATCCAATTCAAAACAAGCTGCCATCCAATTTTTACAAGAGCAGCATGAAGCATTATTGTTTGGAATATTTGTAGCTCGGCTCGTTGTTCTCCGAGCTTGTTGATTTTGCATCGGACGTTTCGTTGCCAGACTAGGCAACATCTTCAGCGATTGTTGGCAAATTGACTGCTCGAAGTGGTATTTGGCCGGCCGACCACTGGTCACGTGATCGCATGTGATTGATTGATTGATTGGCTGCCCTTTCGGTTCTTCGTCTCAGTCGCATCCGTGCGTAGATGTCGTCCAATCTCACGTGTTCGTTGATCGATCGTTCACCGGAGTGCCAGGCTTCGATGAACTCTCGTGCTGCTTTGTTATTGGCTCGACCCAAGATGTGGCAGTTATGCCAGTCCATCTCGTGATCTTCGTTGTCGACGTGCGTTGAGATGAGACACTTGGTGTCGTGAGGTCGTACGGTCATGGATTCGAGTTTTTAGTTTTTGACCGGTTTGTACTGGTTGTCACAGTGCGTGCACTGTATTTTTTACACTACGTTTGCGTTTTCATCTTTGGGTATTGCATCTTTCACTTTCGTGAGCACGTTACGTAGGGTTGCTGTTGGTTTGTGGGCGATACAAATACGAGATCATAATCTCGTCATCTTGGATCTTGGTTTCTTTAATCGTCTGTAGAAATTCTTCGGCTGATTGAATTGAGTGTTCTGACCCATGGGTAAGGTATAGTAGTCTTCTTCTCAATTCTTTGGATAGCTTGTATGAGGGTGCACTTAATAGCGATACAATTGGACGGAGTGGTATAACTTCTTTGTGGATCTCCGGGAGTGCGTAAAACCTAGGTGTCGTAGAATCTTTCGGTTGCATACGAAAGTATTCTTCCTCTGTGAGTTGCCTCAATGTCCTCAATTTTTGCAGAGTATTTATGATTCTTCGTTCCAGTTTTTCTGTTGTAGCTAATGTAACTTTCCGATAAGTCAGGGTGTCCTGAAGAAGTTGTTCTGCTTTCGCAATATATAATCGGTTCTGTTCATTACGACTGTCATCCGAACTTTGTCTGCTGGAAGAATTACAATTTGTTTGTCTTTTTTTATTTTATTCAGGGCGTGACGTTCTTCTATGTCTAAAGTGTTTGATATGATGTTGTTTGATTTCAGCATGAGTACGATTTTCTGTCGGCATTCAATCTATGTTTCCGGTGTTAGGCCAGCCCGTTTCATCGTTGATTCCAAATATGCTAGGAACTTGACTGGGTCTGCGTTCTCGCAGTTGAAGTTCAGGCCGCGCGTCAGTACTCTTTGTTCGGTGTCTGTGAGGGGTCTATCGGAAATATTCTTCATCCAGTTCCCGGTCTCTTGTTCTGTGTGTTTCGGAGTGATTCTCTGGAGCATGTCCGTTAACAAAGCAGCACGAGAGT
This sequence comes from Atriophallophorus winterbourni, assembly GCA_013407085.1. Classification (NCBI taxonomy): domain Eukaryota; kingdom Metazoa; phylum Platyhelminthes; class Trematoda; order Plagiorchiida; family Microphallidae; genus Atriophallophorus; species Atriophallophorus winterbourni. The sequence continues at coordinate 8,401 of JACCGJ010018483.1, read as the reverse complement.
TCATCGAATCCTGGCACTCCGGTGAACGATCGATCAACGAACACGTGAGCTTGGACGACATCTACGCACGGATGCGACTGAAACGAAGAACCGAAAGGGCAGTCAATCAATCAATCAATCACATGCGATCACGTGACCAGTGGTCGGCCGGCCAAATACCATCGTCAGTGCCACTTCGAGCAGTCAATTTGGCAACAATCGCCGAAGATGTTGCCTAGACTGGTAACGAAATGTCCGATGCAAAATCAACGAGCTCGGAGAACAAATTCAAGTACGCTACAGCATGAAGCAATTTGGATATTCCTATTGTTAACATACACACATGACAGTCATGCACATGAATGGAGTATTTCGTGCAAACATTATGTATCCAAGCGTGTGGTTAGCTGTAAATGTTCTGTAGTTTGTGCATGCAGCGTACTTGGCTTACTAAGACGAATTCTATTACTATTCTCTCCACGCAAAATACATATATACACTCAGTTGTGGACTATAAAGCGCAAGCTTAGAAAAATTCATTTTTTTATTCGAAAGACAATCAAATAGTTACCGAATTGTACAATCCAACCATTGAGCAGCGAATGACTAGACTCGGTTTATACACCGTCGAACTAATCCTGACCTACAGAAAAATCTATACGGCGTCCAAAGCTCTCAGAACCATTTTTCAAATTGATTCTAGTATAGCTGCCAGCAGACGCAATCTCTCCTTATTCAAGTACCACATTCTTAATAAACTGTTGCCATTACATTTGTGGAACAACTAGCAACAGATATTCTGAATTTCATATAAACGCGATCTTTCAATCGCATGCGGATCCTGATCTTGCTGTCCCTACCTGATGAGTGCAAACAGAACGATACAGGTGGTGGGGTGGGTGATGGAAATGCGTGAAAATAAATATTTCCGTTCCTTGTTAAGGGTTTAACCCCATTAAACATGTGTATGGACACATATGATTGAACCGGTTGGTCTTACTAGTGACATACAATGCTACTTGGTTACCATTCCTCCACTGGTTCAAGCGCATGCGGATGCTGATCTTACTGTCCCTACCTGATGAATGCATACAGCATGAAACCGGTCCTGGGGTGTGTGTATGTGTGTCAGTGACGAAAATGGATGAAAATGAGCATTTCGCTACGATCTTTTATTTTGAATATAATTCTGTTTTCACAGTCAGCTGATACTTTGTATTGCTGCTGTTTAGCACACGCAATGGGTAAAAACAAATTCACCGAAACATGTAATTCCGATTAACATTTTCATGCTCCATGTCATACTTGTAATTACGTTTACTCCTCCTTTGAACCACATCAACTCATAAATGAAATTTTGATTTCCTTATACGTATATAGTGTGGTACCGTACAACTATTTGCGTTTTTCACCATTAATTTTCAATGTTGAATCATAAATTCGTTCGATTAAAGTAATCATTTTCGAAGTGTGGCTAAATGTAATTTCCTAAAATCAAACACTAAACAGCTTGTACATTTATTGACTTACCTTCGGCTGAACAAGACCTATTAGCAAACTATCCACATTGTTGAGTTGCATTGATTTGTAGCGCTTCACGCTTTCCAGATACTGTTTCGTGATAAAATCCTCGACCTTGAAAAAATAATTTTGTAATTTGTAGTTTGTTATTTAGTGTAATCAAGTGGTTTTGAATATTTCGTCACACATGGTGTCAATTTAATTGTATTCAGAATCATAATTGCAATCTAACTTTAAGAAGAAGAAGAAGAAGAAGAAGAAAACTTTATTCGTTAAAACGAATTTTCAGTTAATCAAAATAGTTTGAACACAGAATTTCAATACGAATAAGAGGGACGTCAAACTTTGATGAGAAAATTCAAGACTGCCAGTCACATTCAAAATCAAAACAGCTTCGGTTTCGTCTGCAGACATGAGGCTTTGTGATTGTGATGGATGTTGGTGGAAAATGGAATTTCTCACTTAGCATACACTTTAGGACATACGTTATTAACATTTCTGTCAATTATTAGTGGAGAAGCAAGTGGATTTCTAAAAGTTATCGATTAGATAAACCAGTCATTGTCAGATGAATAAAACACACGATTATCAAGACTCGTCAACTAGGGATTAAATGCATTCAATCTGAAACTGACCAGCAAGTGTTCACGAATTGCGGTTCCGGAAGCTTAGCACGTTAATCTTGTAAATTCTTCATACGGCGATTGACATAGTGGGTGGTTTCCGAAACTGCCATACCAACAGCAAATTCGAGGCTTAGTTCAAGAGATTCGTCACATGTTGTACCTAGTCAACACAGAATAATGACAATCTACTCCTATGCCCGTGTGGTCTTATTTCTTTTTTTCTCTGGGGTTCAACATTGTATGTCGATATAACAAGAGCACAAGCAGCCTGACAATCATTTTCTCACTATCCACCACAGATAGAGGATCCGATTCACATGATTATTTCGTTCAAAGTTCGCGCCATCAAGAAGTGTAGTCATCTGCTCATAATCTAAATAACACGTGGATTTTAATTAAAAAAATTTGGAGGTATATTTGTCTACGTACCAGCTACCTTAATATTTAGTCATTACATAATGGAAGATTGCAAAATCTTGTTAAGGATCCAAATAGCTAGATAGCTAATATGATAGCTAATTTTTAAAAATAATATGACTTTTCCAATTGTAATCTGTAGATCCAATTTCGTACAGAATAATTTAATCTCTATTCATTTTATTCAATTTTTGGTTCAATCAATCAATTATTAGTGAATCACCGTTTATTGTGGGACCAGTGTATTCGAATGAATTTCGTTATCATCATTTGGCACGAAATTACAACATCGGCAGCGAATCAAACAAGGTTTCCTAAAAATTAGTATGATCTGAACATTTAAATTTAAAAACACTAAGACATAATTTGCTTACGGTTTTTTTCATTAATATTAGTCCATAGACAATTTAAAAACGTACTCACTAAAGGTACTCATATGTATGTATATCCTTTACTCACTCATCAAGCACACACGGTGTGATCGAGATCTGAATGACTTTAAAAAGTTATACATTATAAGTATAATGTGAATATTATTTTACTATCGGATATGGTTGGGATGAACAAGATGTTCATAAACATGTGCGCACAAAATTGCGCTTGAATTGCTCAAAAATCCTCATTTGCATGCGTTCTCATCGAACACAACCCGCGACAGTTTTAGTGTTGCATTCACCTGTGTAAGCTTGGTTGTGCCACTCTTGTCCATCAGTGGTAGACAAGTAAAGTGTTTTTGTTCAAAAAAATTTCTGATTGAGATTTGAACATTACATAATTTAGTTTTTCCGCTCACCTTTTGTCTTGCTGCAAAGTATGCAATCACGCAGACTAATGCACCCAGTCCAATGATCCCCACGATTGCAGCATACTGAGAATTTAAATAAGATGGTTTACATAAATTTAGTATGATTATAAACCGACTGTACAAATAAGAATTATAGTTTAGTTGATCGATTGTTGATCTTGATTTGGACGACTTGTAATCAATGTTAGCTGGTTTTGACACACAGAATAACCGTTAATTTTGGTTGTTGCAGTATTTTCTCAAGGAATTTCATTATATTGTTACACTAAAGTCATAGATCTGTAAGATCAGAAAATAATCAATTATAAATTAACATATTATGCTGTTTTTGTTGATATGTCATGTATATGTTGTTCATGTTTCTTATTTTCACCGAGCTGTTAGAAGGGAATGAAGTGCCTGCCTGATTGATTGCAATTTGCCATGCGTCTGTGATTACGAATCACAGAGAATTCACGTTATTTTCTTGTGCGTGCGTGCGAGTCAGTTAGCACACTGTAGGCCAGGCTGCCTGTGTCTCGCCAAGCTGTGTCAGTTCTATTCTTAGCGCACTGCAGGCCACTCTTGACGAAGCCTTGTGGGTTAAAGGCAAGACAAAGCGAGTTCGTTGTATGCATGAACTTTATTGAACAGACATAGCTGTCGGGAACGTGTACAGTGTTTGTAATAAGCGAGATTCGTAACGAACAGATTTGTTGTACGAATGTTTTAAATAGGCTTACAAAGAAAGAATTTATTGGGGAAATCATGGTGTGTTCGCTCAAACCGGGAATTCGTTGTAAGCGAGTTCGTTGTAGGTGAGTTCCACTGTACAGAAATCTCAAAAGGCATGAATTTGGTTGGAAACAATATTCAATCATTGCCACCGTTAAAACGAACAATACACAGGTAGACATTCACAGACAGTCCCTTAACGAACGCATCCACATGGACAGTACCTAGGCAGCAATATGTTGTCGTTTGTTTTACACGCATGGCATGAATATCAACGATGGAACGACAAACCCAGGCTGACAAGAAACGTAGTATAAAGTGCATTTTGCTTCGCAACAAATGACGGTGATGATTTCATCTTGTTTGGTGACGGAACGTCCGCAACCCACTATGCAAGGTCGGTAAATAGCCAAAAATATACATGCAATTACTGAGTTTCAACAACTTTCTCTCATGAAATAAGTATATGTTCCACGAAAATATGCGTATATCATATACAAAATTTCGTTCCAAGCTGAAATATTATTATCTTCAAACAAAGCTTAATTTTACTCCGTATGCATCACGATTATGAAATGAAGATTTGATGAAAAAATTATTAAATCTAAATGTCGAACTTTGTGATTAAGTGACATTAGATCAATGAGAATTATGATGGGGAGAAATAAAACTTACCACACCGAGAAGTATTTTGATATTACAGCACGCACCAAGGTAACCAATGAAAGACAGGGTGGCTACACATGTACCGAACGTAAACAAAGCGATACCAACCGGTGCTGCAATTAAAATGATTTTCATCGATAAGTGTTATAATTAACGAGAACTAATTGAGTAACATATTAGAAATCTTTGGTTGTGCATGTTAGAAATCAACAAGTATCTGGTGCCATAATAAACATCATTGGATTATGAAAATTTAACAGGATCACAAACAGTATTACTCCACGTTTCGGTTTGAAAATTGACTGTGTATGATAAACCCACATTTTCTATCGATAGAGAAATAGACTATACACACTGACTCGTTCGATTTCGAAAATCGTGCCTCGAGTTAAAACAGTCTTAACCGGTCACTGAATTCGTCCAATTTCGAATTACTGTGCTCCATCGATCAAATTAATGCAGTTAACTCAAACGGTCTAATGATGAGATCAGAGTTTATGGACCAGGAATGGTTGGTTTGTGTAGACTTGCTATCTGGTAGCATAATAAATATGCTTGATTAGGCTTTAACTTTCAAATGATATACATGCAATATGATTTTATAAGGCTTTGAACTGAGATCATGCATTCTTCATATTGTTGATTTTGATTTCACATATGGTTTATATTGTTGACTACAAATTGAAACACTCAAATTGCTGAGTATAATTATAACGCTGTACGATGCATCAGAGCATCATATGTATCATAAAGAATTGGTTCGAATATAAAATGTAGATTGCTATCATCTGCTATATGTTTTCAAATATACGGTTCTATTTTTCTGTTTTCAAGATCGTTTTTAGTATATTCAAAAGTACAGCTTTTTCACAATTTTTACACTTTTTCAAAATACTCGGATACCAATCTAACTTATGCTACCCGATGAATGGAATCATTGTGAAAACAGTCGTGGGTTTTGTGTGGACAAATTAAATGCAAATATTGACCAGATAATATAACGCAGTGGATGTAACTCATATGTGTCTGTGTGTGTTTGAACTTGGTTCACTAGAGTGCCCTTTCCCAACTGTGCTTCCACATTGCATTGAATCATAAGGATTTGGATAGTCTTGTACACACCTACTAAGTGCAAACACGCGGAAGCTATCGCGGTGTGTGTGATTCGGAAGCATTCTAATATGTGTATTCTGTTTACACATTTGCGCTTAACCAAAATTGCCTGAAAATCTAAATATATTTCGGGTGAATAATTGTTGTATGATATATAAGTAGACACAAGATGAATTAAAATCAATTTTGCTATACAGTGTTTGTGTTAAATGATTGCAAATCGCAAACAACCCGATAGTTTCTGCGCAGTTTTCACTTAATATGCAGGTACTTTACCATCCTAATTTGCGTGATACAAATCAATGTGTATGAACCTAAACACGTGTGAATGCAATTATAACAATAATCTTACTAACTATAATTAAACTTTATAATGGCTAAGTATTCAGTCGATTTTCATCGTATATTTCATCGAAGCCACTGAAAAAGCCTAGGAATCGATTTCATGAATCAATTCCGTTGTCTTTCACAGCTTCAGCATCAGTTTTTTTAAAAAACATAACTACTCGTCAGATTATTTGTGACGAACCATCAAACAAGCATCAAAAATTGAAACATGTACATGCCTGTGGTAGATAGGATTCTTGATATTAACTCAGTCACTTCTGTGGCGTCTTGAGTCAGTTTCAAATGCGATAGTAACGGCTTCAGGGCATCGTTGAGCAGGTTGGACAATATCGATTTTCCCCAGATCATCAGTGCGCCGACAGTTAAAATTGCGATACCAGCAATCTGTAAATGTTGTAGGTAATTGTAACATGGAAAATTAAGTTTGTATGATTTTCCCCTAAAATGTAAAAGCGTACGCATTTAAAAATTGAGCTCAGACAGACTTGGATATCCTAATCGACATTTCGAGAACGAGAAAGAATGATGATACTTGCGATAAATTCAGATTAATCATTTCCAGCAAAAGATTGAATACGCTGTTTTGACCTAATCAAATCGTAGTCAAACTGGGTGTTAGATAACAAAAACAAATGTGAGCTTATACACAAGAGGTTGTAGTAGGGCTAACATGCTCCGTTAGCCAGCTTTAGGAACCACTTTAGCATTCCTTACATTCTCCATCCACGATATTTTCAAGGTACGGCAAATTCGTTTTTTAGCTTCTGCTTGTGCCTTGCTTGAATGGTCCAGCTTTCACTGCTGTAAAGTAAAGCATTAAGTAAGCATACACCACATGCTATCATTTTCGTCTTCACAGTAAATTTACTGTTGCCATAGGTCAGCGAGTACAATCGGATAAAATGTCAGCTGCTTTGCCATCACGTTTATCAATCTTAATGTCTAGCGAAATGTAATCCGCAATGGTTGAACATAGATATGTGTGTTAGTCGTGCAAACATATTCTCAATGAATCACTTTTATCCAGTGTTGAATTTCCGAACGGCCTTTAACATATTCGCATAGCTTGAAATTAAGTCGAAATGATAATGGTTTCACAATACAAAACTTGTACTCACCGATGAAACCGTGTTAATCGCAATCAACACTATTCGACAAGGTAAGTTGCATAACATTTTTCCAATATTTCTGGGGAAAAAATCAATATATTTAGATATTTTACATATGACTGAAGCGAAGCTACATGTTAACACAAAAGTAGCAGTGCACCAATTGATTTAGCAACTATTTTGTTCGCAATTTTCATACTTAGAGCGAAATATAACGTTAAATTACTGACTGTCATACAATTAGTTGGTCACACAATCAGCAAGACGAAACCGGTGTTCGAGTGTGTGAAGTAAATGCATGCAAACAAATAGTGAACTAGAATAACCCGGAGTGTCACTTATTCGTCATGACCGTGAAACCCGAGGAGGAGTAGCTTTGTATTATAGCCAAAACCTTCTTTGCCGCGAGATTATGGATTCAGATATCGTGTAACAGGATAAACTCTGGTGTTCAGTCCGATTAGCTAATGGCGAAGACTGTGTTTTCAGAGTAGTATATAACCCACCGTCCGCAGAGGAAGGAGAGGAGGTTCCAATGTTGTCACTGCCAGGGCGGTTTCGAGAATAAGATGCCAATTCCACAAATGCTCCAATGGCACGCGTCTCATATAACCTCTAACAACCAAGTCTAGCTCCTTGTCTTTACGCGTGGTCCTGTTCGACCCGGCTGAACTGCTTCTACTGACAAAGGAAAGGGCGAAGATGGAAGGGCAGGTGGAGCTCGTAAGTCCATGAAGACCGTCCATCTATGGGAAGCAAAACCCTTATCTGGAACCTCCGCTGACTGGTTGCTACATTCAATCATGAAAAAGGCTTCAGGAGTCAACCTGCAGGAAAAAACCGAAGCCAGAGTATTGTGAGCAGTCCGAAGTTTTATTGAACTTCTTCCTGCCAAGACCTGCGACGATATCTTCGTCAAAAAACGTTTAAATCTAGCTCTTTCTTTGGTTTCAATTGTGTCTTTGAGTGGGAGCACTTGCTGCTTGGGCAACAGCTGGTTCACCATATTAAACTGCCCTGTCGTACATCACGACACACTAATGAAGAGAACACTCTATTCCGCTTTTACAGATAATAACACGGAAAGCAGCAGATACCGACTG
>JACCGJ010018482.1:0-49012 GCA_013407085.1 Atriophallophorus winterbourni | reverse complement strand
TTCGTTTGAATACCACAAAGTCACCAGGAGCAGATGGAATCACTTCTTTTATCCTCAAACAATGTGCATCCTCATTGGGTGGTCCAGTCAGCACGTTATTCCAAATTTCGCTCGAAAATAGTATCGTTCCCGCGGAATGGAAATCTGGTATCATCACACCAATCTACAAGGGCGGGAATCGATCAGACGCTGCGAACTATAGACCAGTTACGTTGTTGCCAGTAATTTCTAAAGTGTTAGAGAGTTTAGTAGCGGAAAAGATCACCAATCACCTCGAAACCAATAGACTGCTTGCGACTGAACAGCGCGGTTTCAGGAAATATCACTCATGTCTATCTAATCTCTTGCTCACCTTAAACGACTGGACTGAATGTGTGGACAATGGTTACTCCATCCACGCATGCTTTTTAGACATGTCAAAGGCTTTCGACCGCGTCAATCATAGTATTTTAATCCAGAAACTTGAATTGCACGGGATAACAGGAAAACTTCTTGCTTGGCTAGAAAACTATTTACGCGACAGGAGTGCCCAAGTCAGAGTTGACGGCGCCTTATCGAAATCATTTAAAATTATGAGCGGAGTGCCCCAGGGTTCGGTCCTCGGACCGATTTTGTTTTTGATCTACGCAAACAACATTCCCGAGAGTGTTAAATGTAAGGTTATGTTTTTTACAGACAATATCAAATGATGACTGTGAAATTTTGCAAAAGGATCTAAACACATTGCACGATTGGTCTCTGAGAAACAAACTATCCTTTAACTTCCAAAAGTGCTGGGTGTTAAATATTGGAAAGACAGTGAATTACAACTACACTCTTGGGTCCCACCAACTCGTCTGGACAACTGAAGAGAAAGATTTGGGTGTTTGGACGATTTCAAGTCTGAAGACTTTCATGCAGAGCAAAGCGGTATACAACAAGGCGTCACAAGTCTTGACATTATTGAAACGAATTTTCGGCAGATTCACGAATCAGTCGATGCCTCGTATCATGAACACCTATCTGAGACCGCGATAGAGTACGTCGTTTATGCTTGGTCACCCTGGATTCAGAAAGACATCAATCTTCTGCAGCGTATTACCACCGAACCACAAAGCTTGTAACCCCACTAGCTGCTAAACCATATGAAGAACGTTTGAGGAGTCTCAATCTTTTCGACTTTCGCTGTCGTCGACTAAGAGGTGACCTCATACTGATGTACAACATTATGCACGTCCCTAACCATCCCTTGTCCAAACTTTTCACACGCTCGCCACCCTGTACCACATGAACTTACAGTGCTTATTCCCACTTCAAGACTGAACTGTCGAAGATATTCGTATGCTGTACATGTAAGTTTCACATGGAACACCCTCCCCTCCACTGTTACAAACTCAGACAACCTGTATATTTTTAAAGCTAATTTGAGAGAAAACTCTAATTTTGATACGATTTACACTACATGATTTTAATCTCCCGCATCTGTTTTCAAGAGGTGAGTACTCCCTGCATTTGTTTGAACATAAATTCTAGGAGGTTATAGAAATTGCTTCACTGCACAATCACGTTAACCAGCCAACTCGCTTGCGAAGTCTTGACCAACCTTCAACCCTTGACCTTGTTTTAACGCCTGAGGCAACCGCAGTACACGATATACAATACCTGGCACCACTGGTAAAGTGTGATCGTGTTGTGCTTTTGTTTGATTATGTATGTAGTGCGGAACGATCAAGTGAACAGACGAAAGTCATGAGGAAATTACAATTTGAGTCCTTAAATATCAGTCTGCGGGGTGCACACACTCATGAGTTTGATTCAATGGATTCTGGCGCATATTGTAATTCGTTTCTAAATTATCTGAATTCGAAGATTTACGAAAACTCGATTTTTGTACCACACAAATGCAGCTACAACAACCAGTTTGTTATTCGGAGTAGAACTAAGAAATGGTTAGCTGTTAAGCGAGAGTCTTGGGTAACTCATAAGAAGTTTGGTACGGAAGAAACTTGGAAACGATTCTGTAAGATACGGAATCAAGTCACTACTCTTGTAAGAGAAGATCGCATGCAATTCCAATGGAACTTGCTTAAGAGAATGGAAAAGAATCCTAAGCTTCTCTACACGATAGTAAATGAACGATCAAAGATCAAACCAGGTGTATTCTCTGTACTAACACCTCATGGATTGACCCACACTGCCCAAGATACCACCGACGCTTTAGCAACGTTTAACTCATTTGTCTTCAATCCCAAGCGTTGTATACCATATCAAGTTTCATCAAGTTCACCACATTTCGAATTATTAAGTGAAATGACTATCAACGAATACATGGTTGGGCGGGAACTTTGTCGACTAAACGAAAAGAAGTCCCCTGGCGCAGACAAAAGTACCCCCGCCGTACTTCGCAGGTGTCGCGTTGCTTTGACTGCTCCTCTCACTCGCATATTCAATCTCAGCTTAAATGAAGGAAAAATACCACCGCAATGGAAAGCAGGGATGATAACTCCTATTTATAAAGGCGGTAGCCGTTCAGACACGGCAAACTATAGACCGGTAACGTTACTTCCGGTGATCTCCAAATTAATGGAACGCATTGTGACTGCGCGCATGAGAGAACATTTTGAAAACCAAAATATTTTGACCGCAGCACAACACGGTTTTCGAAGAGATCGTTGCTGTTTATCTAACCTTCTTACCACGTTCGAGGATTGAACCAAGGCACTAGACGAAGGTGAGGCTGTACATGCTTGCTACATCGATATTTCCAAAGCTTTCGATAGAGTCAACCATGACATCCTAATTAAAAAGCTCGAATCTTATGGAATAACGGGAATATTGCTGAATTGGATAAGGGACTATCTTAGTGATAGACACGTCCAAGTTCGCGTTGGCAGCACCTTATCTAGAAAAATAGACGTCACGAGTGGAGTTCCGCAAGGCTCGGTGCTTGGACCTCTTCTATTCTTGGTGTATATGAACGATATAGTAGAGGATATTGGATGCAACTTGATACTTTTTGCCGATGATATTAAAATATGGAAACGTGTCAGGTCTGTTAAAGACTGTATGGCATTACAACGGGATCTGTGCACCTTATTTCGTTGGTCCCAGTTAAATGAGTTACCATTTAACCCTGCGAAATGTAAAATGCTGCAGTTTGGAAAATCTCTGCACCACACGTATTAGCTTGGCACGCAAGATTTCGTGTGGACCACTGCAGAAAAAGATCTCGGTATCTGGGTTTCGTTTAACCTTAAGCCTAGACATCATTGCCGGATGGTGTACAATAAAGCTTACCTTATTTCGAGTCTTCTCGAAAGAATATTCAGGATTTTTACGCCCGAAACCCTACCCCGGGTAGTCGTCCTGTTATGGAATATTCCATCCAAGCCTGGGCACCATGACTGAGAAAGGATATTGAACTACTTGACGGGATTTATCAACGTGCTACAAAGTTGGTCTCCCGGTACAGAATTTGCCTTTCACAGAGCTAATGTTAAAACTGAACCTACGTAGTGGCCTCCAGTTGACATTCAAAATCCTGCATACTGAAAACCATCCCCTTAAACACTTGCTAAATCCCAATGACCTTAGTCGAACACGAACACATTCGAAGGCTTTAGGCATTCCGCATACCTTGTCCTCCTATGGTTATTGTTAAGCTTACTGCTTTTTCTACCATTAAATTTTCTGATTTCTGATTTCTGTGTATGAGTTTCCCTGTTCTTCTTTTTATAGTATATACCTCATAAATCCACCCTATGGTTATTGTTAAGATAAATGCTTTTCGATCATTACAACTTGGAATCACTTTGAATCACTTTGAAAGAATGCGGAATACGTTAAGCCTTTGAATGTTTTCTTGTTCGAGTAATGACATTGAGCTTTGGCATAAGCTTAAGGGGATGGTTTTCTGTATGCACTATTTTTATTGCCAATAGGAGGTCATTCCGTATACGTCGATGGGCAAATCGTGCACATTTAGTTATAATATTCGCTTTTTGAAAGGCGAATTTCTGTACCGGGAGACCAACTTTGTCGCGCGATTATAAATCCTGTCAAGTATTTCGATGTACAGCCTCACCTTCGTCTGGTTCCTTGGTCAAATCCTCGGACGTTGTAAACATCAACGATTTCCTCGAAAACCGTGTTGTGCTGCGGTCAAAATATTTGGGTTTTTAAAATGTATTCTTATGCGCGAAGTCATAATGCGTTCCATCAATTTAGAGATTACCGAAAGTAGCTTTACCGGTCTATAGTTTGCTGTCTGAATCTCTAATGCCTTTATAAATTGGAGTTATCATCCCTTCTTTCCATTTCGGTGGTATTTTTTCTTCATGTAGGCTGAGATTAAATAAGCGAGTCAGAGGAGCAGTCAAAGCAATGCCATACCTGCGAAGTATGCGGGGGTAATTATGTCTGCGCCAGGGGACTTCTTTTCGTTTAGTTGACAAACTTCCCGCCCAACCATGTATTCGTTGATAGTCATTTCAATTAATAGTTCCAAATGTGACGAGTTTAGTAAAACTTGATGTGGGATACAACGCTTAGGATTGAAGACAACTTAGTAAATCTTTGCTAAAGCTTCGGTGGTATCTTGGGCAGAGTGAGTCAATCCATTAGTGGTTTGTACAGAGCATACCCCTGGTTTGATCTTTGATCGTTCATTGATTATAATGTAGATAAGCTTAGGATTATTTCCCATTCTCCGAAGCACGTTCCATCTTGATTTGCACACGATCTTTTCTTAGAAGTCTCGTGGCGTGATTCCGTATCTAACAGAATCGCTGACAAGTTGCTTCCGCACCAAAATTCTTAGGAGTTACCTAAGAATCTCTATTTATAGCAATTGTGGTGGTTCAGGCTATATGAAAATGACAGTATACGTGTAAAAATGACAAAGTAACCCCCAACAATAATTCGTCACTCCAATTGTAAAGCAATTCTCCTTTAGTCGGCGAATGACAGATTCCGTCCAGACGTCAAAGTTTTATCACAGATACAGCTGCGACAGATACAAGAAAAAGATACGGCTGAAATATGGATCAGTTCTTTTATAACAGGCACATGATATTCACACAACTGACAGTCAGAATTCCAAGCGTGCAGCATGGATATCGAATCAGACGAGAAGGGCATCACTGAGCGGCAGGAAATATTTATTCGCAAAAACCGCGTACAAAGTCAAAAAGTGTACAAAAATTACTATACTAACCATTTATTAGTTCACCTACGGATATTAACCTGGTAAATGTGGAACCGGATCTGTGGTATAAAACTGGAGTTATCTTCAATCTTCAAATTCAAATAATTTAGAAATTAATCGTAATATGAGCCAGAATCCATGCAATCAAACTCTTGAGCGTGTGCATCCCCTGACTGATATTTAAGGATTGAAATTGTATTTTCCTTAAGACTTTTATCTGTTCGCTCAGTCGTTCGGCACTACATACATAATCAAAGACAAGCATCGCATGGCCATTCTTTTCCAGTGGTGTCAGGTATTGTATATCATCTAACGCAGTTGCTTCAGGAGTTACGCTAAGGTCAAGGGTTAAAGATACAACATTCAAGCTTCTTAATTCGTCAAGCCTTGAAGTTTGGTCAAGATCCCGTCTGTGAGTTGGCTGGTGAACGTGGTTGTACAGTGAAGCAATTTCGATAACCTCCTTGAATTTATGTTCAAAAATGCAAGGAGTGTTCACTTCTTGAAAACAGGTGAGGGAGATTGAAATCACCCATGATCAGCAATTGAGTAGTCTAGACGCTTGTGATCCATTGCGAGAAATCGATTAGCTTATCATTAAAAGAGTTTTCGGATTATGGCGAGTGGTATCTGATGCCGGCAATCGATTGGAATATTTGCTTTGGACCGATCGTGTATTCATAATGCAAGGAAATTTGAGTGCAATCGGTTAGAGTAGTTTTTGGGCAACGTTTCACTTCTGAGACATAAGCTTCGTCAGACCAAGGGTGATAGTCAGGACAGGGAACATGATTATGTAGTAGTCAACCCACCATCACTTATTTGACCTTACCGCTAAACAGTCTATAGTACGCCTACAATGTGTTACATCTCGTGGAATGACCAGGATCAGTGGTCTATTTCCTCCCAGTGTGTATCCACGTCAATCTGATACAAGTTAACGCGGTCAAGGTCAGTTGACACTGCTGCCCACATACGTAAAAGTACATAACTAACGGGGCTAAGGCTATTTTTGAAGACAAACAAAAATCTAATTAACTAGTAGGTATAAGGTGAATAAAAACTATTTACTTTCGCATCAGTGCCGAGCGCAAGATTGTGGCCGCCAGTCGACCAGCCTTGGCAATTTCGACAGCCTCCACATGTAGACGTTCGCTATACGGTAAAATACCGCGTCTCAATATTGACACATTGTTTAGATCAAAGCTGTGGTCCTTACAGTTGATTCTGTAGATACTGTTCGTAACGCTAGATAAAGGTGTCTTATCCTTGAGGTGCATCAGAACCGAACGGATAGTTTTCTCTTTCTTCTAAGTTACACGTATGGCCACCTGGTTCAAGATTCTGCCTATCGCTTCAGATGTGCATTATACATACGGTATATAAACTGTATTTCGTCAATTTTTCTCCGATTTTTCGGATGGTTATTTTACCCTCATTAATTGGCGTTTTACAAAACATTTTGGATAACCGTGGTCTATAAGCATTTGGCTCGCTTCACAGAGCGCCTGTTTTCGTTCTCTTTCGTCGCTGCACTTAAGTTCTATCTTATGGGAAATGGAACAAGCTATGGAGCTGAAGACCTGACTTGGATGAGCGGAAGTGTATAGTAGTACAGCATCTGTATCGATGGGTTTCCGTTAGACAGAATTTTTTCCCCTCTACTTTTTGTGCTAAACAGTCCAAAAATGGAAGAGTTCTTGTGCAATATTCCACTTCCTTTGTGACAGTAATACATGGGTCTATTTCATTTAAATATTTGAAGAAGGCCTCTAACTGATTTCGCTTGATGTTAACAAATGTGTCATCAACATAGCGCCACCACAATTTTGGCTTGAGCCCTTTATGGTGCAATTCAAATTTAAAGTAATTCAAAGTTTTAATGGTCCAAACAGCAAATACTTTACAGTAACCACAGATTAAAAATATAGGGAATTCATAAAAACAACACAAATGTTTTATACATATGGAAAGTCAGCACGTGTATTCAGGTGCAAGGTTGGGTTTGGTCAACATATACTTGTCAAGTTCAGCCTTGAACATGTTCAGGCTTGTTGCGCAAATGATATGTGGGGGCAGACAGTTTCATATAAAACAAACTCTGACAGCTAAGGAAAATCTTTGACAATTTGATCTGGAGTGTGGAATAATTAACTTGTAGCCCTGCGACCTGCTTCCACGTGCTTCTTGCGATGAAACAGATGTTCAAGTGGGTGATCCACTGTATGCAGAATATTGAACAAGATTCAAGATTCAAGATTTATGGTTGAAAAAGCAATTAACTTTACAATAAACACAGGGTAGAAATATAGGTACAAATGTATATATATAAGTATAAATAAAATCAAAATCAATGGGACAATGATAGCTTATTAATAGTTTCGGAAAAAATTCGGATTAGCTCTCATATAATCGTCAAGTTTTGATTTTAATATAGATAAGCTGTTTGAGCTTACCAAATCGGAAGGTAGGGAATTCCAAGCAAAGCACACACGTACCGAATAAAAATACCTGCGGCAGTTCCTTTTGGAATGTGGTATTTCCAACTTGCAACCATGGCCACGGCTGTTGCTGGAAGTTCGAAGGTGGAATAATATATCCAGGGGGTGGGAAACAGTAGTGAGTATTTTGTATGCGAGGATGAGATCACCTCGCATTCTCCTTTGTGCAAGTGTCCTCATTTCCAGTTGTCTGAGTCGCCCGGCGAATGGCATATTTTCGAGACCAATGACAAGCTTAGAAGCTCTCCGGTATATGCGATCCAGGAGTAAGATGTCTTTTTGGAGCCATGGTGTCCAGGCTTGTGCGGCATAATCTAGAACCGGGTGTATATATGTATTCATCATGAGAGGAAAACACCCCGGGGAAAAACGTCCAAATATCCGCCGTAGCATGCCGAGCAGCCGAGACGCGCTTTTGTAAACGGTTTCGCATTGTAGACCATTTTTCAAACTGCCGCAAATCCAGACACCGAGGTCCTTTTCTTTTTCGGTGTACTCCAGGTTAATGTCGCCGAGCTTGTATGGATAGGAAAAGCCAAGGTCACGACCAATCTGAATCATCTTCGACTTTTGCATATTCAATGACAGTTTATTTTCAGATGACCAGTTGAACAAAGCACTCAAATCGTTTTGCAGCAAGATACAATCGTCAGCATTTCTGATTTGTCTCCATACTTTTATATCGTCAGCAAATAAAACCATCTTACTATCATTTGGTAGTGGTATATCGTTTATATAGACTAGAAACAGTATTGGTCCAAGCACTGAGCCTTGTGGAACTCCGCTAGTGACATCGGTGTTCTTCGATAATAGGCCGTCCACACGAACTCGGATGTGTCTGTTGCTGATGTAATCTCTTAGCAATTCGTATAGTCTTCCAACAACACCGTGTTTCTTTAGCTTGTTCAAGAGTAAATTGTGATCAACTCTGTCGAACGCTTTAGAAATGTCCAGGTAGCACGCATGAATACAGCCCCCGCATCTACAATCATCGTCCAATCGTCAAAGCTTCTCAGCAAATTTGTTAGACAAGAGAGATTTCTGCGAAATCCATGTCGGGCAACTGCCAAAAGTTGATTCGTTTCCAGATGTCGCACGATTTCTGCGATTATTATTCGCTCAAAAACTTTTGAAGACAGCAAGGTCACCGGCCTGTAATTTTTAACATCAGAACGGCAACCACCTTTGTAAATGGGTATTATTTTTCCCAGTTTCCAGTCTTGTGGCACTACTCCAGCTTGGAGCAAATTATTAAACATGCAAGATAGAGGTTCAGATAGCTGCGCATGACAGGTTTTGATTAGCTTTTGAGTTATCTCGTCTGGTCCTGGAGATTTCTTTACGTTTAATTTTTGTAAGTACTGCGCTACCACCATCGGAGTAATCAATACATCACTCAAGGTCGGTCGGTCAAGTCGAACGATTGGTTCCTGATCAGGCTCCATGGATTTCAGCGCAAAAACTCCGGCATAAAAGTCTGCTAACAGGTCAGCGGTCTGATTTATGGATTCTGTGAAGCCGGACGAAGTTTTCAGGGCAAAGACTCCTGGTTTAATATTTGTTCTATCGTTTACAAGTCTATACAAGAGCTTCGGATTCGGGTGCATCTGAGTAATCAATTGCGATTGGAACGCTTGTTTATCATCTCGAATTAAGCTGATAACTTTGTTTCTCAGTCGTGTAAATTGTGCCCAAGAATCAGCTGTGTTGGTAGCCTTGTGAAACTCCCACGCTACTGCCCTTTGTTTCATCCACTTTTTAGTCCTGCTTCGTAGTAAAAATTTATTTCGTTGAGACGTTTTCTTCAAAGCAAACATTAATGTTCCTCCAATATAGATTTGAGGTGCTGTAAGAGAGATCGCCAATGACTATCCGGATCGGAGTAATCCAGTTGTGCGAAACTAGTGCTTTGTAACTCGGCACACAGAGCACGGTAGTTCATTATTGCGCCTAGCGCTACAAACGTACTCGAATTCTAGGACAACGTGATCGCTTCGTCCGATCGGCGGTTTATACCCGATATTCTCAACAGCTGTGGGATCTGATGTAAGTATAAGTTCCAAGGTAGATGGCTGGTCTGATCCTCTCATACGAGTAAATCCAAAAACGTGGTTATAAAGGGGTGCGTAATCCAAAACGGCTCGAAGTTCATTTTCAAGTGCCTCTGATGGATGATCATTTCGGCTATAGA
This sequence comes from Atriophallophorus winterbourni, assembly GCA_013407085.1. Taxonomy (NCBI): domain Eukaryota; kingdom Metazoa; phylum Platyhelminthes; class Trematoda; order Plagiorchiida; family Microphallidae; genus Atriophallophorus; species Atriophallophorus winterbourni. Next base: position 39,135 of record JACCGJ010018482.1, on the reverse strand, counting down.
GCTGGGGAAAGTTGAAATCCCTCATTATTAATATTTGAGTATTGTATCGCGTTGTCACATAGCGCAAAGCATTAATCAGTTTATTGTTTAGATCGAGAGTTGCTGTTGGAGAGCGATAGATCACTCCATTGATGCATTGGTCTCCTGAAGTAAGAGTCAGAGAACACCAACGTGTGTCAGTGATATCAAGGATCACGTCGTTCATAGTTCTACAGATAAACGATTGCTTGAAGTAGAGTGCTGCTCCTCCGCCATCGCCTAAACGATCACGCTGGAATAGAGACATGTTGGGCAAAGAGAGTTCATTATCAGACAATGAGACATGGAACCACGTTTCTGTTACTGCAACTATGTCTGGCGCCGTTTCATTGCAAATCTCGGACAATTCGATTAATTTGTTGAAAAGGCTGTTCGCGTTTGTATTGATGCACTTAATCGTATTTTTCGTGAGTGATGACGGGGTGTAAACCGAAGTTATTGGTCCGGCTTCTTTGGATGGTAAAACATGTGTGCGTCCTATTGGTCGCCGACGGCTTGAATCGACAATTAGTTTTCGGTGTGAATTGCTCAGTCCGACTCGATTTGAGCCGGACCTACGACGTTTTTTGATGCATTGATTTCCTCCATTTGGATGGAAACGCTTCTATCCGCTATTTCCAAACGGGAGAGTGTTTGACTTGGTTTGGGTGGGCTAAGTCTAACATCCTTGGGTAATGTTCGTTTCCCTTTTGTCCATTCCGACCTTACTATTTCAGCCATAGCGCTGGTCAAGAACGTAATCTTCAGAGGTTTCGGTCCATCCCCCTTATATTTTGGCGAAAAAGGAACTCGAAAAGTGCCCACAACAACGGCATTAGAAATATCGAGAGAACACGCAATGTAGCGCCATTGTTTGACATCGTGCTCTACCGTTTCCTGATTCGATGCTTTAGAAGTATTTTCTGGTACACCAAGTAGAACTATACTTTGCGATACCGTTTGTTCCCTGTCGTTCAAGCTGCCCTTCCTTTCCCACCATGGTACATCGGGATATATGCGGCAGTTTGAGTCGGAATCTGACTTGAGTAGGCATGCATTCAGCAATACGTTCTCGATATCAGCCTCGCATTTTAGTGTTACCTTGAGCAAGCGAGGTTGACCAATATGATTTGATTTGATAGGCTGTCCACCAAGACTGCTAAAGCTCGTTATTTCGCTCCACTCAGGCATGAAGGGCTCAGTCCATTTTAACGGTTTCAGCTCAGAAGCCTTTGAAATTCGCCGAGGCGTCAAACAAGGGTGTGTTCTTGCTTCGACGCTGTTGGGCATTTTTTTCTCTGCTTCTGAAACACGCTTTCAGGACGAGGACAGAAGGTATTTACCTACGCACGCGAAGTGATGACAAGCTTTTCAACCTAAACCGATTGAGAGCACAAACCAAGGCACGAAATGTGCTAATCCGTGGCCTGCTGTTTGCCGACGATGCAGCCTTTATTGATCACTCCCAAGAGCACCTTCAGTATCTAATGGACTGTTTTTCGTCGGCATGCAAAGACTTTGGGCTAACAATTAGCATGAGCAAGACCAAAGTCCTTGGTCAAGGGACTGTATCGACTCCCATCATAACTGTTGGAAACTGTCAGCTTGAATCAGTACATCAGTTTACATACCTTGGTTTATCCATTGCAAATAACCTCTCGCTAGACACGGAGATTGATAAGCGGATTGGCAGAGCAGCTGTCATTCTGTCCGGTTTGAACTCTCGTGTTTGGGGTAACCGCAAGCTGACTGTAAAGACGAAGATGATGGTGTACAGCGCGTGCGTACTAAATGCTTTACTGTACGGCAGTGAAACCTGGACCACCCACGCAAGACACGAACGGAAGCTGAATGCTTTCCATCTACGAAGCATCCGTCGTATCTTGAACATATTGTGGATGGACAGTGTGACTAATGCTGAAGTGCTTTCAAAAGCTGGTCTACAGAGCATGTTCACTCTATTGCGACAGCGCCGCCTGCGGTGGCTTGGTCATGTCTACAGAATGGAAAATGGTCGTATTCCGAAAGATATACTCTTTGGTGAGTTGCAACTAGGAAGTCGACCATTGGGCAGACCGCACTTGCGGTACAAAGACATTTGCAAAAGAGATATGAGAGCTCTTGGCATTAACCCGGCGAGTTGGGAAGAACTTGCTCTTGACCACTCACATTGGAGGCACTGTGTAAAGCGTTGTCTGTAAGCTGGGTAGGAGCAGATACAGCTCTTGGCTGCTGAACGCAGATTACGCCGCCGGCGAGCAACTGACGCAATACAACCGAGTTCTGACTTTCGTTGCCAGCGCTGCGGGAGAGATTGTTCCTCCCGAATCGGACTGTTTAGTCATTCCAAAAGCTGCAAAACTTGAACATTCACGCGATGGTGATGTTCATCCATGGTCGACATCGACTAAAGGAGGCCAACAACAACAACAACGTATTAGACGCCATAGTAACATGCTATATTCTCATATGAAATTATAGTTAATTGCGAGAAGCATAATCGCTTATATTCAACTTCTGTACACTCGGCCTTTATTACAAACTAGGTTGGGACCGCGCTCTTGATGAACAAGAAACTGTGTAATACTGAGCGGATCTAGTCTGATTCGGACCCGAATCGACCCGATAGTAGATATATGTGATTTTACAGTATGAAATTTCGGTTTTTAACGTTTGGTTGAGCTTCATTTTCATTGTCGAATTTTGCTTGATCGGATGTGTGGAACGCATATGGTTCGCTCGCATATGCTAGTGTGTAGTGTTAAAATGAATGTTACAATTCATATAATGCAGCCGGAAACATGTTACAGTATCACTTTTAATATCTCCCGATTATGATTTGTAAAGGTTTTTATAAACTGGCAGTGTCTCTGTGTATGTAAATATAAAACCATGAAACTGAATTGAACTTCGACATAAATAGTCCTGATGCGGTAATCATGCTCCATGGTCGGATTGGATCAATTTTAATGGTATTGAGCTACTATAAGTGAGGTTCTTAGTAATAGCACCAGCATGTCGAAATGGACTGCTTCACTGAATACCTAATCAGCTGTTCTAAAGGACATTCGATTTGCTAGTTTTTTCTGTCATTTTTAACGAGTTACTACTCGTTAGTAAGCTCAAAAAACGAAATGTTTTTGCGTAGCGAATGCGCTTGATCGGGGTCATGTTTCTTCGTTTGTTCTATACCCAAATTACACCGTCAGTTAAGGCACGACAAAATGGTAGTTATTTTTTACGGTCTCAAAAATTTTCATTTACAATTGCTAAGCCTTGATGGAACTAATTTGACCTCTGTGATCACGGCCAGCCCAGCTGATAGGACGCATCTCGACACGCAGAATTGTCCCGAGGTTACCTGCAAAGCGTGTGAACAACCGGTGAAACCCAAGGTGAGTAAAGTCATAACGTGTTTTCTGTGTACGGGTAAGATCCATGGTAAATGTGATCCTACTTTAGCCCCTGATTCGATAGCATTAATAAAAATGAAAGGGTTCCAGGCGCCTGCTATGAATTTGTTCGTTGCAGAGCTAAATGCTTGCACGATGCCGATACTTTTGAACCCAAAAAAGAATATAGTATGGCCAGTTTCGAGATGAGCCTTCGACGTGTGGAGGAAATATTGGTAAATCATGTGAGAACGCAAGAGATCGATAGAACAATTTGGAACCACCACTGAATGAATCTGAGACTAAGGCTATTGGTGTGACAAAAAAGAAAATGCAGGGTTAATCTCGTTTTGGAATCATTTAAAAAACGACCACGGCCGTATGATATTCTTGCAGAGATGTGCTGTTACGGTCGACCTCAGCTGTGAACTCTAAAGCTACTGTACCTGACTCACAATGTCACGCAAAAAATGATTTAAATTCTAAAAAAGTATGACTTTCCGATACGCAATAAGAACTCAACTTACGCACTGAGCGTGATATGTACGAACGTTAGCGAGTCCAAAGAAAACCTATTTGATATCAAATAGGAATCCGATCTCGAGAAGTGTTCTCAACTTTTCCACCTAATGCAAATTTAACATGCAATCTCATACAAACTGATTCGTCTAACTCGCCACTCAACTTCAGCTCATATTGGTCAACCTCGCTTGCTAAAGATCACACTGAAATGCGAGGCTGATATCGAGAACGTACTGCTGAATGCGTACCTACTCAAGACAAATCCCGATGTACCATGTTGGGAAAGGAAGTGTTGCTTGAACGCCAGGGTAGAACGGTATCCCGAAGTATAGTTCTACTTGGTGTACCAGAAAATACTTCTCGAACATCGATTCAGGAAACCGTAGAGCACGACGTCAAGCAGTGGCGCTACATTGCGTGTTGCCATGATATTTTCAATTCCGTTTACGTGAACACTTTTCGAGTTCTTTTTTCGCCAAAATATAAAGGGGATGGACGAAACCCCTGATAATTACGTTCTTGACCAACGCTATGGCGTAATAGTAAGGTCGGAATGGAAAAAAGGAAAACGAACATTACACAAGGATGTTAGACTTAGCCTACCCAAACCCAATATCATAAGTCAAACACTCCCTCGTCTGGAGACAGCAGATAGCAGCGTTTCCATCCAAATAGAAAAAGCAATACATCAAAAACGTCGTAGGTCCGGCTCAAATCGAGTTGGACCGAGCAATTCACACCAAAACCTAATTTTCGATTCAAGCGGTTGGCGACCAATAGAAAGCTTACGTGTTTTATCTTCTCAGACACTGACTTTTCAGAGGGATCTGGCATCAGACGGATTAACGCCTAATCGCATACAACATGATTCGTCACTAAGTAAAGCAGTATCGATCGAATGTGTTTATACAAATGGTCAATGTTTAGTCAACAAGTTGGCGGAACTGATTAATATCTGTGTAGACAATTCTCCGGATCTTATTGCTGTGACTGAAACTTGGTGTCAATAGAGTATGACCGACAATTAACTTTTTATTCCCCATATGACAATCCTACACCGTGACCGTTGTGGCGTTGGAGGTGGTATGCGTTATATTGCCACAAGCGAATAATGAGAAACATCATCTCAGATACTGATCTTTCACACACTGACACACTTTGGTGCTCACTTGACCTGGAATCTGGTGACAGCTGTACAATCGGGGTCATATACCGCTCACCAACATAGACCGCAGAACACAACGATATGCTAGTTGAAAGACTTCAGCGCCTCAACCATCAACAGCACGCTCAAAGGCTAATCATGGGAGACTTCAAACTTTCGCGGCTATACACGAGAGGCCAGCATCCAATGAACTCACTGGAGCACAGACTTCGCGAAGTATTCGACTTAGTGCGCTTGTACAACCACGTCTTCAACCATACACAAATGAAAGGAACCGATCGGCCATCAATTCCGGACCTTGTTTTGACTTCGAACGCATCGGCTATCGAATCAATCGCCTACGAAGCTCCATTGAGGCGAGTGACCATGTTGTGCTCGTGTTCGATTATGTCTGCAGTGCTTTGAAACAGTGGCGAGAAGGAGGTCATCCGTAAAGTCGACTTTTAGAGGTTTAGAGGAGTAGTCTGTGGACTAAACGAAGTCCAACTTGATTTCAGTGACTCAAATACACATTACAACTCATTGTTCAACTACCTTCAGATGCAAATTTAAACAAACTCTCGATTTATTCCCAGCAAGATGTCCGCACCTTCTGATTCACTGTTCGCAATAGAACCAGAAAATAAATTTCACTGAAAAGATGAGCCTGGGCCATTCAATATGATCTTGCTACTCCTGCAAATTAGTTTCAATTTTTTTCCAAATACGGAACAGAGTGACCACCCTCGTTAGGCAGGACGAACAACAGTATCAGCAATGCTTCATGGAAAGAATGGAATATAATCCAAAAATGCTGTACAAAATTGTGAAAAAGAACAAAAGTGGAACCAGGTGTTTTTCCGCTCATGGCAGAACAAGGAATGGTTACTACAGTTCAAGAGACAGCGGATGCTCTTGCGAGCTTTTACTTTCAAGTGTTCTGCCCGAAACAGCAAATATTGCATCACGGTTTATCAAATTCATTAGAACCTCTAACTGAACCAATAATTGACCAAGTCGTTGTGTAACGACACCTAAGGCGCCTAAATACGAGGAAATCCCCGGGTGGGGACACGATTAACCCATCTATTCTCCGCTTCAAACAGTCTAGCGGAGGTTTTCGTCAGAATTCTTCGCGACGGATGCGTACCGTCAGCATGGAAAGCTGGTGTGATAACACCAATTTACGAGGGTGGCTGTCGTTCCGACGTAGCACATAACAGGCCTGTTACGCTGCTCCCCTGCATCTCGAAAATTATAGAGCGCATCCTAACTGAGTGTATCGTGGGTCACCATGAAACTAATGTACATTTATCACCAGTGAAACATGGGTTTCGCTGAAACAGATCTTGTCTTTCAAATTTAGTCCACACTCTTGGACGATTAGACAGCATATCCTGACCAATGGATACTCCGTTCATACCTGCTATATTGATGTATCAAAGGCAATAGATGATTTCAACCACAGCCTGCTTCTGCAAAAGATAGTGTAATATGTGATAACAGGACACTCCATATCGCGGATAATGGATCATCTGACCGATCGGCATGTGCGAGTCCGCATTGACGGCGTTCTATCAAAAACCATCAACGTCACCAGCGGCGTCCTTAACGTTCAGTACTTGGGCCTATCCATTTCTTGTTATACATAAATGATATCGCGTAATTAGTACGATACAATATGGTTCTTTTTGTTGATGACATAAAAATATGGAAGCAAATCCGATCGATTGAAGATTATTTTGCTTTTTATAAGCAGATTGAGATTGACTCTGACAAATGTTTTAGATATTTCCTTGTATCAAACATGAATTTCGCAGCATATGTCCAGTAATTAAAACTTGTCGTCGAACAACATTCAAGATTCATGATTCAAGAATTTATGGTATAAAAAGCACGTAGCTGTACAACACCACTGGATATTCGTATAAGGACAATAAATATATATATATATACAAAATAAATTGAGGCATTTGGAAGATCGACAGTTTTGTAGTTAGAAAAAAGTCTTGTATTGTCTCGGTATGATGGAAAACATATTCGTTTAGATAAAGATCATGTAATATAAACGTGATGTAGGGTGGAATTACTACGCATAAAAATATCCAATTTGTTCCTGAAAATCCTTTCAGTAGATGATTGTAAAACATCTGACGGTAGGAAGTTCCATAAGAAACAAACGAGCACCGAATAAAAGAACCGACGACAATTCCGGTGAGAATGTGGAATACCAAATGCCAAACTTCCTATGAGTTACCCAAGACTCTCGCTTAACAGCCAACAATTTCTTAGATCTACTCCGAATAACAAACTAATACTCTTGCTCAATTTTATGCAAATGTGTTTAGCCCGACAACGGTTAGGGCGAATGAGAATTTACTGACATCGATTGTATCTCAACAACTGAATGATATTGAGATTAATTCAGCGATTATACGAAGACACTTGTGTCGACTGAACCCTAGGAAATCTCCTGGAGCCGATGGAATAACACCAGCACTACTAAAATCCTGTGACCAGCAGCTGTGTGGACCACTATGCCAATTGTTCCAACATTCCCTAACCGAAGGAGTGGTGCCAACAGAGTGGAAGACAGGAGTAATTTCACCAATTTATAAGGGTGGTAGCCTTTCAGATCCCGCGAACTACCGTCCTGTCACCCTACTCCCCGTGATATCCAAAGTGATGGAGCGCATAGTGACGGAAAATATAGTTCATCACTTGGAATCACAAAATATACTAGCTGTCGCCCAGCATGGGTTTCGTAAAGCTCGCTCCTGCTTGACAAACTTGCTGACGGTATTAAACGATTGGACCCAAGCGGTTGACGCAGGAGACAGTGTGCACGCGTGCTATCTGGATATGTCGAAAGCTTTCGACAGAGTTGATCACTTCCTGTTGCTACGGAAGCTGAAACAGATTGGTATTAACGGGCAGCTACTCGTGTGGTTCGAAAGCTACCTCAATGGGCGCAAGGCTACCGTTTGAGTTAACGGGGTACAATCACGAGCCATTAATACCTCCAAAACTGCAAAGTGATTTAGATGCACTACACGAATGGTCAGTTAGAAATACTGCCGTTCAATTTTCAAAAATGCAAGTTACTGCAAATCGGTAAGCCCTTTCAGTACGAATATCACTTTGGGCAGACGATTTTGAGCTGGACCGAATCGGAGAAGGATCTTGGAGTCTGGATATGTGGCAGCCTAAAGGACAGCGTGCATTGTGAGGTCTTTCACAAGCGTGCTTCAAAGCTTCTAGGTATGCTTCGACGGATCTTCAGAACCTTTACGCCTGTAACGTTGCCAAGAATCATGAAGACCTACTTAATTCCCACAATGGAACACGCATCGCAAGCATGGACTCCGTGGATGAAAAAATATATATTCTTGCTTGACAAGATATATCATCGTGCAACTAAACTCGTGCGTGGTTTTCGAGACCTTAAATACGAGGAAAGGTTGAAAAAGCTAAAGCTCCCCACTCCCCTTCCACGTAGACTTCGAAGTGACGTTATCATTACTTACACGATATTGAATACTCCAGATCATTCACTCAAACATTTGTTCAAATACCGTGAATCAGTAATTACACGTAGCCACTCAGCGGCACTACAAATTCCCCATTCCCGTACTAATTGTCGCCAATATTTCTATTCGGTACGTGTCTGTTTCCTGTGGAATGCCCTTCCCGAAGCAATTATCACCTCTCCCTGTATCCAAACATTCACTCGAACCTTGGACAATTATTTGTTACATAACGATTTGACGATGCCTGTGTATTGACTCAGGGTAAGCATATTACTTGACCCCAGTGACATCGTATAATTGATTTTTTTATACCTCTTATTGAACGCATATTTACTATGATATGGTAATTGTGAAGCTATGTGCTTTTTGTGACCATAAATTCTTGAATCTTCTTGAATCTTCTTGAATCTGGTTGTTGTGGTTGCATTTGTGTGGTACCAAAATCGAGTTTTCGTCAATCTTCGAATTCAGATAATGTAGAAACGTGTTGTAATATGAGCAAGAATCCATGCAATCAAACTCATGAGTGTTTGCATCCCGGAGAGTGATATTTAAGGAATAAAATAGTATTTTTCTTAAGAATCTCGTCTGTTCGCTCAATCGTTCCGCACCACATACATAAACAAACAAAAGCACCGCATGATCACTTTTCCCAGTGGTTGTCTCAGGCGTTAAGACAAGTTCAAGGGTTGAAGGTTGGTCAAGACCTCGCCTGCGAGTTGGCTGGTTGACGTGGTTGTGCAGTGAAGCAATTTTTATAACCTCCTTGAATTTATGTTCAAACGAATTCAGGGAGTGTTCACCTCTTGAAAACAGATGATGGAGAATAAAATCACCGATTATCATCAATTGCGTATTCTGGCAGCTTGTGATGTATTGCAAGGATTCAATTAGCTTATCATTGAATGAGCTTTCGAATAATGGAGAGCGGTAAATGTTGCCTATCGTACAATTATCTCCATTGACTAAGTTTACTTTACACCACATCGTATCAGGAAGGCTGAGGTCAGGATGATCGATTACGTTACACTGCGCTAAACGTTCATGAAAGTAAACAGCAACTCCACCACCGGATCTTCGATCGCGATCGCAACGGAGTAGTGACAGTTTCCGAATCAAAAGCTCAGCATCAGGCATTTAGGGCTGGAACCAAGTCTCTGTAACTGCAACCAAATCGGGTGAAAGTCTATTACAAAGCTCACATAGTTTAGCTAATTTGTTAGTTAAACACTGAGCATTTGTATATATGTGCTTGATTGTATTTATATTACACAATGTAGGATCGTGTAATGTATCTATTGGTCCAACTCGCAATGAGTCGGACCCTTTTCGTTTTTTGGGTAAAAATTTCATTGTCAGTAATAAGATTACAATAAGGCTGTGATTGCGATGGTTCTCTTGGTTTGAGTGAGGGGACACGCTTGGGCACGCTTAGCCTCACGTCTAGTGGAAGTTTTGCGCGGTATGATTTCCAGTCGGTATTCATAGCGATAGCAATTTCAGTCGTTAGAAATATTAAACTAAGTGAAGTAGTCTGGTCTCGACAAGCGGATTGACCTTTTCTCTCCCACCAGGGTATGTCGGCTTGGACTCGGCAGGTCAAACCGGGACAAACACTGAGTAGATACGCATTGAGGATGAGTTCTTCCATGTCATATTTAGTTCGCAATGTCACCCTTAATAGGCCCGGCCGGTCTGTATTTATGTCGAGTTAAGCGCGTCATCGATGCGACGAGTTAGCAGCAGGTCGTAGCGCACACGCCGAATAATGAGCGACATGGGGTTGAGGCGTTGAACTCTCTCCACATAAGGAATTGATTTCAATCCGTGTACTCGTTTCGTCGCCCGCCTTTGCAATTTTTCCAACTGGTCACGTTCTCCCTTAGTTCGAGGATAGGTGGCTGGCAAACCATATTCCAAAACTGGTCTCACGTATGTGGAATAAAGAATGCGAAACATTTGTGGAGTAATCGCCGAAAACGACCGACTAATAGCCCACCATGCGCGGTTTGCAGCAGCAGCTTTTCTGTTCGTATCCTCCTTCGATTTAAGCGTCCGAGTTACAATTGTACCCAGGTCACGTTCAGTATCAACCCACTTCAGTTGATGATCCCCGAGGAAGTACGCACCTTCAGGCGTGCTTGGCCCCAAAAGCATTACAGCGCATTTCTGTCGGTTTACAGGAAGCTGCCATTTTACCGTCCAATCAAGCAATTTGTTCAATTCGTTCTGGAAAATGGTATTATCAGCAGAATAGCTTACTGTACCCCAAACTTTCAGATCATCCGCGAAAAGTAGACAATTCGTATTTAATGAGTCGGGGAGGTCATTAACATATACTTTAAAAAGTAACGGGCCGAGAACAGATCCTTGCCGAACCCCGGAAGTTGGACGTGTAACCTGCGATTTGACTCCGTTAACCTCGACCTGTGTATAACGGTCAACAAGGAAGTCTTCAATCCAAGTTAGAACAGGTCCCTTTACACCACGAGCACGGAGCTTGAGCAATAGACGTTGAAATGGAACACGGTCAAAAGCCTTACTGAAGTCAATGAAGGCAGTGACTACCGGGTGACCCAGATCAAGTTCAGCACACCAGTGCTCGCGAGCAGTGATGAGATTGGATGAGCATGATCGTCTTGGCGTAAAACCATGTTGAGCTGATGTTAACTGACTGGTTGTAAGGAGAAAATCTTCAATCTGTTTCTTCAGCAGTCGTTCCAGAATATTCACAACTACTGAAGTTAGGGTAACCGGTCAGTAGTTAGCCGGATCACTGGTTTCACCACATTTATACATTGGTTTGACAATGCCGTACTTCCAATCTTTAGGTAACCTACCATACCTCAGGGATAAATTGAAGATTAGCGCCAGTGGTTTATATATGATACTCGACAATACCTTTAAAAGCATTCAGTGTATATCGTCCGGGCCAAGTGCTGAGTGTACATCGAGTCGTTCTAGTAAATACTGCACCATCTCTGGCGAGATCGAGATATCCGGCATTTCGGCGTTGCTCTCATGAAGCAGAGGAATGGGAAACGTCTCCTCTGTGTAAACCCAATTGTACTGAGCGGCTAGAAGAACTGCTTTACGTTCATCTTCATGTTCAGTCGAACCTCCCATAGATCTCAAGCAAGGTACTCGTTGAGAAGCTTTCGTTCTACGTCTTATGTACGCAAACAAGCGTTTCGGCATCGAGTTGGCTTCGTCCACCAAGCGAGTTTCATAGTTCTGCCTTTTTTCTCTTTTGAGGTAGGTGCACTTGTTGCGGATAACTTTGTAGGTTACATAGTCATCGGTGCATCCACTAGAACAAAACTTCCGCCATAACCGCTTTCTTACCTTCATGTATTTACGGATAACGTTATCAAACCACGGCGGTCCCTTAGCGGGGGATACTCCATTCATCCATGGGGCATGATTTTCAAGCGATCTGATTTTACCCAAAAAGTCCAACCAACAGATAACAACATTCGTAGATAGAGGGAGTGACCAGTCCATCGAGTTTGCAGACATGATTAGACTCGCTGTGTCTAATTTCCAGTAGTTTCTCCGGGCATGCGTACGTATTCTCGGTTGAAAACCCCGATTCCAAACGAACCATAAAGAACAGTGATCGCTGCAGCCAATGGGGGTCTCAATAGACAGATTCGTAACATCAGAGAATCTAGGTGTGACCACCGAATCCAATATCGAAGGAACTTGCCCGACGCATATCCTCGTAGGATCGTTTACATTCTGCACCAAATTCAGCTCCAAAATCGTATCTAGGAATTCTCGTTGGAACGGTTCACCCCTCGAAACTAAATCCGCCCAGTTTATATCAGGAGCATTCAGGTCTCCAAGAACGATACAGTCACCAGTGATACCATACCGTTTGATTTGATCACATAACACAGGAACGTAAGCGCCAGGTGAGCGGTAAATGACCCCGGTAAATGCAGCTTCAGAGCTAGACTTCACCTTACACCAGAGGCTTTCGGCATTTTCAGCATCATTTTGAAACCTTTCCAATACTTCCACAATCAGGTGCTCTTTAAAGTATACGGCAGCGCCACCGGCAGATCTCGAAGCTACTCTGTCACTTCTGAAAAGCGTATAGTGTGGTAGCGCGCACTTCACATCAGATATATCCATTGTTGACCACGATTCCGTAACAGCAATGATATCTGGCTGTCGCCGACAGGCAATTTCACTAACCTCGTCAAGTTTATTGCGTAGACTTCTCGCATTGAAAAGCAATACTCGAAATCTCTTCACAGAATAATTAACTGGGGTTGAATTGACAGTGGCTTCCAACGAATGTGCGGCCTCTTCCACACTACCCGAAAATCCACAATATGGAGATCAACCTCGCCAGCTTCCCTGCGTGCTCGCAATTCTTGGGTAGCTGTTTTCATTTTGATTCTATCTTCAGGAGATAGGTCGCGTAGTATCTTGAATGGCTCACCCTTAAGACGATGAGCGCGTCTTAGTACCATCTGGACTTGCTCATCTGAAGCTAAAACAATTTTCAGCGTCCGCGTTTATCATCCTCCTTCTTCCGGCCAAGTCGGAATGCAGAAATGATGGTAACTCCTTCCTCTCCTTGATCAAAAAGCTTTGAAAAAGTTGATTGTAGGAATGTTCGCTCTTGCTGTAAGCGTATTTCAGCCATGTCCCCGGTTTGCTCAGGAACATTTACCATAATAAGGCATCACTTCCGAGAATCCAAAAGTGGCTTCTTTGAGACCGGAGATCTAAAAGCATTATCAGAAGTAGGTACTTCTTCCACTACATTTAGCTGAGCCTCTATTTTGCTCAATCGCCGTGACAATATTTCATAGCCCGGATCACTGTGTAGACCCTTCGACGTCACATCTGCATAAGTCTTATTCCTTCCTGACTGTTGAGCAAACGGTGTTGAAGGCGAGCAAACGTCCAGTTCCTGCACGTTCAATGGATCCTCGATACTAATACCATTTTGTAAACGGCTTATAGTCGAGGAAGCGAATGGCATGCAAGTTTTCTCCACAGATAGGTGGTGTCTATCCTCAGCTGAGGTGGGGTCAATGTTTATGTCACCTCCAACAAGCACTTTAGCGGCTTTAGTAGATGCAGCTACGACTTTATTCTGACTACTTCCGTGCTTAACACTTGATGGTGGAAGGCATTTCTTACATACAGTCCGAATAATATCGCATGATATAATCTGAAGCCACTGATACGTCTCTGGCTCCATTCCTCCGCACCGAATATGCATCCATTTGAGACATATTTCACATTGTACTGCTTTTGCATTATCAGCAACCTGTTTAGCGCATACAAGACAAGAGTCCCCCGAGCGAGCAGCGGGGCACCGATTCCCTTGCATCTTCGTGACAGTAGGTGCTTTATTATCTACTTCTGCAGATTTTCTAGTCATAACCATGTTGAAATCCGGTGAAAATCAAATAAATACAAACCAAAGGATTCGTAAGAAGCAAAAAGTATAATCTCTGCAACCCATTGCGGTACATTTTTGATGAGATTAAATGGGAAATCTTGTGTTTTCGCTTTTCAGCTAATATAATATGCTGTTTGCACTTAGATTACCACTAAGCTGCTCTACATGATCGTTGACTACTGATGCCCCAGGCAATAACGGTCGCTGGCCTTCAGATTTATGACCCTTAGGAACACATATTAATTTAAACAAGATATTCATTTGCATGCTTTTTCCGTCACAACACACCCCACGACCGGTTTCGTGCTGTTTGCACTCATCAGGTAGGGGCAGTAAGATCAGGATCCGCATGCTCTTGAATTAATTTACTTTAAAGATTTCATGCCAGTGTGAAGTAACCCAACAGTGCAAGAGAAACTTAACTGTCTTTCTTGACGGAAAGAGTGTCCATAGTAGGTTGCTGCGGATCGAGTGATAATTAATAATAATAATAAATAATTTGTTATACTTGCTAGCAAATGATTTGACACAGCTCTAGTTTCAGAAATAAGTTACAATAAAGGTTTTAATTACTTTCGCTAATCAGTTAGAATCTCATTGTAATTCTGAAATTTGTTTATCAATTGTAAGTGTGTTACATCGCTTCTGTCAAATTCTAAATGCGCACAACTTATTTCAACTCGCTCCAACTTTGGTGTCCTTAGACGGTACACAACACACGTTCAGAATGTCCTGAGTTAACCTTGTGCTGGTCGATAACAAAACGGGTGCCTCCGCTAACGGAATGTGTAAGTGAACCGTTGATGATCAATTTATTTTTTGTGCACATTCTCCACAGCAATGGCACGTTTTACGGCGTATTTTGCCACGTTAAATATCTGAGCACTTGGCTACACTAACAGATATGATGTGCAAGAACGTGGCACACCTTAGCTTTTCACTAGAGTTGTGATTAGACAGGCTGTTCATTGGTCACCTGGAAGTGCTATAGCAAACTCATAGGGATGGAGATAATGTAAAATATTTAGTAAAGTGTCGTTGAGCAGAAAGCTTAAAAGAATGGGAATCTGGTGGCCTGCAAAGCTTAACAAACCTAGAACTAACACAAGAAGAGCGCAGATGTATCACCTGGAAAATCGGTCATTCATTTCCGCACAAATCAGATGAACATTTACTGTTGTAAAGAAGTCAGTACGAAAAATCGAACCGAATGCAATATAAATTCGTTCGTTATTCATTCATACTCCTGATGCAATGAAATTTTGATTGCAATCGGTTAGAGTAGTTTTTGGATAACGTTTCACTTCTGACACAAAAGCTTCGTCAGACCAATGGTGATAATCAGTACAGGGAACACGATTAAGTAGTAGACAACCGACCATCACTTATTTGACCTTACCGCTAAACAGCTATAGTACGCCTCCATTGTGTCACGTCTCGTGAGAATTACTAGGATCAGTGGTCGATTTTCCTCACAGTGTGTATCCACGTCAATCTGATACAAGTAAACACGGTCAAGGTCAGTTGGCACAGCGGCCCACATACCCATCCGAAAAATCGGAGAAAAAGTTTCGGGATACAGTTTGTATACCGTATGTAAAATGCACATCTGAAGCGATACGTAGAATATTGAACCAGGCGGCCATAGGAGTAACTCATGAGAAAGGGAAAACTATCCGTTCGGTTCTGATGCACCTCAAGGATAAGACACTTTTATCTAGCGTTACGAACAGCGTCTACAGAATCAACTGTAAGGACTGTTTGGGTGTATACATAGGGCAGACTTACACGGAAATTCATACTAGATTCGAAGAACACTGAAAGCGTGTCCGGAGACAGCCCCGGGATGCAATGGAATATCAATCCATTATTCGTGATTCCGCCTTGGCTGAGCACGTTTTAGATACGGGCCACAGCGTCGATCTAGACAATGTGGCAATATTGAGACGTGGTATTTACCCGTAAAGCGAACGCCTACTTATGGAGGCGGTCGAAATTGCCAAGGCAGGTCGACTGGCGGTCAATAAGGTGGATCGGGCAGAAATCTCCACAATCTGGCACTCGGCACTGATGCGAAAGTAAATAGTTATTATTCAACTTATACCTACTAGTTAATAAGATTTTTTTCATCAAAAATACCCTTACCCCCGTTAGTTGTGTACTTTTACGTATGTGGGCCGCTGTGTCAACTGACCTTGACCGTGTTCACTTGTGTTAGATTGACGTGGATACACACTGTGAGGAAAATCGACCACTGATCCTGGTAATTCCCGCGAGACGTGACACACTGTTAGCGTACTATAGGCTGTTCTGCGGTAAGGTCAAATCAGTGGTGGCGGTTGACTACTACTTAATCATGTTCCTTGTCCTGACTATCACCCCTCGTCTGACGAAACTTCCTTTGTCAGAAGTGAAACGTTACCTCAAAACTTCTCTAACCGATTGCACTCAAATTTCTTTGCATTATGAATACACGATCGGTCCCAAACATATTCCAATCGATAGCATTCATCCTCTGTTCAGAGAAAAGAATTCACATCAGAATCACACCGATTCGGCGTGATACGCACCAGTTTAACAATGGTCATCAATTCGACCTACACAAAACAATCGGCCAAATTGCTCTAAATTCCTCTAAATTTAGTCAATCAGTACGTAACAACGTAATCAAAATTTTCAAAAGAACCTTTACAAATTGGGATGTGTGCAAACGTACGAACACGGATAGACTCAAAGCACTAGTGCCTATAACATTGCTGACGGAAAACTAACGCGCAGCGATATTACTTCAGAGCTGAAAAAGTCTACTAATGTGATATTTCTTGTTCATTTAGGATTTATGTTGAAAATGAAAGTAGCTGTACAGCACCAAGATCCCTTTCAGAGTGAACCGTGATTCTAAGCAATCTTGGTTGGTCCAGATTTGAAGAAGTAGATTTACGACTTAGTCGTATCAATGATAGTGGTTCAACTGGCTCCAAGTCCATGTTGTTGCACAACCTTTTCCATTCTTCTTTATCGTGCTTTAGCCTGTCCCCTAGTAAGGTGGCACTCGTTTCCTTTACGTTGGTGCAAATCACGCTTAGTCCATGGACTGAATGTAAAATGTGTTTGGCGCTTTCGCTGGTTGCTGGACGTTTCAACTACCTTAGATCGAATACCTATAGTGTCCACTTTGGGAGTGTTTTGCACGATGACTTTTGGTTTTGAACCTAAGGGTTTTCGCTGCTTAATCTAATTCCTCATCTTGGTTATACACTTAAATTTCAGTTTTTACCATCCTATGATTGTTTTTAAGCTTGTTGCTTTTTAGACCATTAAAATCCTTGAATTACCTTGAATTATAAGCCTGAGAGTGAACCTATCATAACTCCTTTTTTGTAACAGTTACCCGACAGAAAACAAAATACTATATTAAATTTTATGAGACATTTATTTGCAGAAGCAGAAAATAGCACATTACAGAAACATCATCATTAGAGTTTACACTACTGCGGTTACACATCATTTATTAAAAGGTTTCATCTTCCTCTCCATGTTCCCCGGACTCCTTAGCCACCTCTTCGTAGTCTTTTTCCAAAGCAGCCATGTCTTCTCTGGCTTCAGCAAATTCACCTTCCTCCATACCTTCGCCCACATACCAATGAACAAACGCGCGTTTTGCATACATAAGGTCAAATTTGCGATCCAGTCGAATCCAAGCTTCCGATATGGCAGTCGTGTTACTTAGCATACACAAGGCTCTTTTTACTTTAGCCAGATCACCACCTGGGACAGCGGTGGGTGCCTGATGGTTCAATCCAACTTTGAACCCTGTAGGACACCAATCAACAAAGTGTATAGTCTTCTGGGTCTTTATTTTTGTTATGGCGGCATTAACATCCTTTGATACAACGTCCCCACGATACAAAAGACAGCACGCCATGTAGCTTCCGGCTCTTGGGTCACATTTGACCATTTGATTTGCTGGCTCAAAACATGAAGTGGTCAATTCAGCAACACTCAACTGTTCGTGGTTCGCTTTATCGGCGGATACAACAGGAGCATACGAAGTCAGAGGAAAATGAATTCTTGGATAGGGCACAAGATTGGTTTGAAATTCATTCAAATCAACATTCAATGCACCTTGGAAGCGCAATGACGCTGTTACCGAACTCACAACCTGGCCAATTAAGCGATTCAAGTTTGTATACGATGGGCGTTCAGTAGAAAGTTTCGTGCGACATATGTCATAGATAGCCTCGTTGTCAACCATGAATGCGCAGTCGGTGTGCTCCAAAGTTGTATGTGTGGTGAGAATAGAATTATAGGGCTCGACAACAGCAGTCGCAATATGTGGGGCTGGATAGATAGCGAACTCAAGCTTACATTTCTTTCCGTATTCCATTGAAAGTCGTTCCATTAGTAAAGATGTGAAGCCCGAACCTGTGCCACCACCGAAAGAATGGAAGACCAAAAAACCTTGGAGGCAATGACACTGCTCTGCTAACTTATGCAGGCGGTCCATAACATGATCGATTATCTCCTTACCAACTGTGTAATGTCCGCGAGCATAATTATTGGCGGCATCTTCTTTACCACTGATGATTTGCTCCGGATGAAACAGTTTGCGATAAGGCCCAGTACGGATTTCACCGACCACGCTTGGTTCTAAATCGACGAAAATGGCACGTGGAACATGTCGACCGGAGCCAGTGGGATTGAAAAACGTTGTGAACGATGAATCAGGTTTTTCGCCTTCTAATTCTTTCTGGCAAATGCCTTCTTGATCAATCCCGTGTTCCAAGCAATACAACTCCCAGCAAGCATTGCCAATTTGAACACCTGCTTGTCCGACATGAATACTGATTACCTCGCGCTAAAAGGTGTCATTAAATTGAAATGGTATAAAACAACCTACCATTTTTCACTTTCACGAAGCACGGCTCTTACAAAATTTACGTCTAAAATTGTGAATGACCTTAGTGCAGCACATAAATATTGTGGTATTTGATAGTGTCCATCTCTCTATCGGCCGACCGGTCGCTTGAACTGGTGTTTGATTGGTTTATTTGGCTCACAGAATTTACGCACGTTTCGCTATGGTGTGGAACCTACAGAATCGATTAATGGCCGATGAACTAAACAAGAGCTATGTAGTGATCAAATCCAGAAAGGTCTATGTGAACCAAAGTTAGCTCTAGGTTTTTACGCGATTTTTCAATTTTTAATTCTATGACACCATAATACACAAGCCATAGTTTGCGCGAAGAGCATCATTTCCATTTGGAAAAATTTCCACATATTTGACTCATTGTACGCACTATTAGCTGTAATGTAAGTAGTAGAGAATACTTTATTAACGTTTTGAATAATTCCAGTTTAAACTAATTGATTGTTTGGGGTGTTTCCGTATTAATTATAAGCTCACGGAATGGAAACCGAGAAATATCGAGATTCAATGCTAAATGGACCATGATATTTTACGTGTTTATTTATGAAAACTTACAAATAGATTATTAGGAAGTTGTATTAAAATGATAATAGAATTTCCGTTCCATTTCGTCTCTTGCTCAAAATTACTTGGTTTGATCTGGAAATTTGTTACCGCTTTATTTTAGAGCGGTTATCGATTTGCGTTCAAACTTAAGACCGAAAATCAAAGACTCATGCTACAGTACAGCCATTGTGGAACCACTTCATTGCAATTTTGGTTTTCGAGTAGAGATACGAATGTAAACTTTTCTAATTCGATTATCGGTTCGCAAATTTTTGCACGAGGGAAGACAAATGTATATTTCCACTCCCCGAATTCGTTTGGGAATCTAAGTATTTCCCAGCATGCTACCGCTGTCCAAGGTATGCTGCACAGACTTTGTCACTATATGTTAGCTCACCATGATCGATTTTGCGTGAAGCGCTGATTCTAAATTCATTCATGTTATAGAACGTAGTTTTGTTGCTGTTTTTTAGGGTCAACGGCATTCAATTATCACTAAATCCAGGTTCATGTCTTCGAAGAAATATCCACGCTGTACATATTGGACCGAAGTTGTCAAAGCCGGAGCCGTTTTGGGGATAAGCTCCCAATTCCAAAAATGCTCCAATGGCACGCGTCTCATATAGCCTCTGACAACCAAGCCCAGCTCCTGGCCTGCACGCGTGGTCCTGTGTGAACCGGCGGAACTGCTTCTACTGACAGGAGAAAGGGTGAAGGCGGCTGACTTGCGCCTCAAAACCAGCATGCTTCGGGCAGGTGGAGCTCGTAAGTCCATGAAGGAAAACCCCTGTCTCAAACCTCCAATACCTTGTGGCTACATCCAATCATGGAAAAGGCTTCAGGAGTCAACCTCGAGTCCCGTTAGACAGTCCGAAATTTTATACAACTTCGCCCTGCCAACTTCTGCGATGGCATCGTTGTCCAAACGTATCAGCCTAGCAGTTCCTTTGGTTCCGGTGGTGCCGTGGAGAGGGAGCACTTTCTGCGTGGGCAACAGCTAGTTCTCCATATTGAACTGCCCTGGCGTGCATCACAACGCACCAGTGGAGAGGACACTCCATCCCGCTTCTGCGGATAATAACACGGGAAGCAGCAGATACCAGTTAAAAGCTATGGCTCGATTGGCGGAGAGCTCAGCGCCTGGAGCTGCTTCCGATGGTGGGAGAGACTTTCAGGTCTCATTGGACGGCTACCTCCCGCCTCAAGCTGTGCAGCCCCCAGTCAATATGGTGCCGTCTCGCTACGTTCTGCTATCCTTATTGGGTGCATGGGGATTAGGAATCAACCGAAACCAACCACTAAAAAAATGTCATTTCTGAAACTCGAAACCTGGAACGTCCGGTCCATGCTTCCTGGATATCAGAGGCGTTAGAAAGTCCGCCGTGAGCTAAAGAGGCTGAATGTCGACGTGGCTGCCCTACAAGGGACGCGATTACCAGACACTGGTAAGCTAACAGAAAGAGATTACACATTCTTTTGGATAGAAAGAGGTTCCGATGAGCCTCAACTGCATGAAGTTGGGTTTGCCGTGCGAAACGACATATTAAAAGCAACAGAACCGAGCAGAAGCGGGATTGAACGGATTTGGACTTTAAATCTGAGGTGCATTACTGGTACCATTACGTTGATCAACGTTTATGCACCGACGCTCTCTGCGACGCCTGTTGAAAAAGAAACTTTTTATCATAACCCCACAGCCGCCCTGAAAAACGTGCCACAGAAAAACTGTGTAGTGGTATTGGGTGATTTCAATGCCAGAGTTGGTGCAGATTACGAGTCTTGGCAAAACTGTCTCGGAATGTTCGGTGTAGGTAAAACCAATGAAAATGGGCAACGCTTTTTAGAATTGTGCACACAGTTCAATCTTTGTGTCAGTAACACTTTCTTTCAAACAAAACCACAGCATGAAGTCATTTGGAAACATCCTCGCTCTGAGCATTGGCATCAGCTTGATCTTATTCTTGTTGAGCAAACTAATATAGGAAGCGTGCTCCTCACCAGATCATATCAAAGCGCAGACTGCGACACTGATCATTCACTGGTCTGTGCAAAACTGAAGCTCCCCCACACGAGATTTCACCGCACCAAATTGTCTGCTAAGCCTAGGATAGACGTCACTCGCATGTGCGAACCTAATATAACTGCGCGATTTGCAAAAGCCTTCACAGCCGAGTTCAACAAGACAACCCCACTTGAATCTGCTTCAGAAAACTGGGAATTGATAAAAAGCTGCATATGCCGAGTCGCACTTTCCACGTTCGGTCCGAAGAAAGCTCGAACGAGCGACTGGTTCGAAGCAAACGCTTCTGAGATGACTGCTGTGTTGGATGAGAAACGCTCAGTATTCTTGAGGTTCAAAGGTATGCCAACAGATGAAAACTTACGTCTTCTAAAAGCAGCTAGAAATAAGGTCCAACAGACTGCAAGGCGATGTTCAAACGAATATTGGACTGAAGTTAGCCTCAATATCCAAAAGGCTGCGGATACCGGAAATTTTCACGGTATGTATGATGGGATCAAGAGAGCCATTGGCCCAAACAAACTTAAAACGGCTCCCATTAAGTCTTTATCTGGTAAGCCGATTGTCGACAAAACTCAACAGATGAGAAGATGGATAGAGCACTTCTCCTTTCTCTACTCTAGGGACAGTACGGTTCTACCGCATGCACTTGAAAATTTTGAACGTTTGCCGACCATTGAATATCAAGATACCCTTCCTACTCTTGATGAGCTCAATAAGGCAATCGACCTCTTAGCGAATGGGAAGGCCCCTGGTGACGACGGAATTCCAAAAGAGCTCATAAAATGCGGTAGAGCAGCATTATTACAGCCTCTTCACCATTTGCTTCTTCAGTGCTGGCAGGAGAGGGGTTTCCCACAAGAGATGCGAGACACAAAGATCATCACGCTATTTAAGAATAAGGGTGACAGGCGACTGCAACAATTACAGAGGAATCTCCCTTCTAAATGTTGTAGGCAAATTGTTTGCTAAAGTCTTACAGATCCGGTTGCAAGTTTTAGCTGATAGAATTTACTCCGAATCTCGATGTGGCTTCCGCAAGGGAAGATCAACCGTTGACATGATCTTCTCCCTGAGACAACTTCAAGAAAAGTGTCGGGAACAG
Organism: Atriophallophorus winterbourni; assembly: GCA_013407085.1. Classification (NCBI taxonomy): domain Eukaryota; kingdom Metazoa; phylum Platyhelminthes; class Trematoda; order Plagiorchiida; family Microphallidae; genus Atriophallophorus; species Atriophallophorus winterbourni. Next base: position 16,497 of record JACCGJ010018482.1, on the reverse strand, counting down.
CGTATGCCATTATACGCTGTTTTTATTGATTTAATTAAGGCATTCGACTACGTTAGCAGGGAGGGTCTCTTCAAAAAGCTCGATCTGATAGGCTGCCCCCCAAGGCTGCTGAGACTCGTTATTTCGTTCCACTCAGGCATGAAAGGCTCAGTCCATTTTAACGGTTGCAGTTCAGAAGCATTTGAAATTCGCCGAGGCGTCAAAAAAGGGTGTGTTCTTGCTCCCACGCTGTTCGGCATTTTCTTTGCTCTGCTTCTGAAGCACGCTTTTAGGACGAGAACAGAAGGCATTTACATGCTCACTCCCAAGAGAACCTACAGTCGCTAATGGACTGTTTTTCGTCGGCATGCAAAGATTTGGTCTAACAATCAGCATGAGCAAGACCAAAGTCCTTGTTCAAGGAACTGTGTCGCCACCAATCATCACTGTTGGAAACTGTCAGCTTGAACCAGTACATCATTTCACATATATGTTGGTTCAACCATTGCGGATAACCTCTCGCTAGAGATTGATAAGCGGATTGGCAGACCAGCTGTCATTTTGTCCCGATTAAACTCTCGTGTTTGGGGTAACCGCAAGCTGACTGTAAAGACAAAGATGATGGTATACAGCAAGACACGAACGGAAGCCAAATGCTTTCCACCTACGAAGCATCCGTCTATCTTGAACATATCGTGGATGGACAGAGTGACTAACGCTGAAGTGCTTTCAAATGCTGGTCTACAGAGCATGATCACCCTATTACGTCAGCGCCGCCTGCGGTGGCTTGGTCATGTCTATTGAATGGTAAATGGTCGTATTCCGAAAGATCTACTCTTTGGTGAGTTGCAATTAGGAAGTCGACAATTGGGCAGACCGCACTTGCGGTACACAGATGTTTGCAAAAGAGATATGAAAGCTCTTGACATTGACCCCGCAAGCTGGGAAGAACTTGCTCTTGACCGCTCACTTTGGGGGCATTGTGTAAAGCATCGGCTGCAAGCCGGGGAGGAGCAGATACAGCTCTTGGCTACTGAACCCAGATCACGCCGCTGGCGTGCAACTGACGCAATACAACCGAGTTCTGACTTTCGATGCCAGCGCTGCAGGAGAGATTGTTCCTCCCGAGTCATTCCCAAAGCTGCAAAACTTGAACATTCACGCGATGGTGATGTTCATCCATGGTCGACATCGACTAAAGGAGGCCAACAACAACAACAACGTATTAGACGCCATAGTAACATGCTATATTCTCATATGAAATTATAGTTAATTGCGAGAAGCATAATCGCTTATATTCAACTTCTGTACACTCGGCCTTTATTACAAACTAGGTTGGGACCGCGCTCTTGATGAACAAGAAACTGTGTAATACTGAGCGGATCTAGTCTGATTCGGACCCGAATCGACCCGATAGTAGATATATGTGATTTTACAGTATGAAATTTCGGTTTTTAACGTTTGGTTGAGCTTCATTTTCATTGTCGAATTTTGCTTGATCGGATGTGTGGAACGCATATGGTTCGCTCGCATATGCTAGTGTGTAGTGTTAAAATGAATGTTACAATTCATATAATGCAGCCGGAAACCTGCCACAGTATCACTTTTAATATCTCCCGATTATGATTTGTAAAAGTTTATATAAACTGACAGTGTCTAAGTACCGTATTTTTCGGCCTATACGGCGCACCGGATTATAAGACGCAGTATAAGTGAACGATCTGTTTTCTTATGGCTCACTGCCGATTTTTCGTGCAAATTAGTGTTTTTATGTGCGCCTTATAGTCCGAAAAATACGCAACTCAGACACTGTCAGTTTATATAAACCTTTACAAATCATAATCGGGAGATATTAAAAATTTAAAAAATATGTAACGATAAAACCATGAAACTGAATTGAACTTCGACATAAATAGTCCAATTGGATCAAATTTTAATGGTATTGAGCTACTATAATTGAGGTTCTTAGCAATAGCACCAGCATGCTGAAACGGCAAACAGATGTCGAAATGGACTGCTTCACTGAATACCTAATCGGTTGGGCGACCACAACAGATGTTGCTGGCTCCTTCTGAACTGGTCGGGCAAACAAAGCTACTCAAATATGCCAGTCTGGAGAACAGTTCATAAACGCTTAATTGCGATCGGTCAAACGGTGGACCGTAGCCCAGGTCGTTAAGGCATGGGACTACAGTGGAGGTTGGGGTTTCGAATTCCACCCCCGAAGCGAAGGATTTGCACTGCTGATGAGTTCAAATAAGAGCGAAACTCGAGTCCAGTGCTTCCATTATAGACCGTCGTGATCAACTTTGTGAATAGTTCGATGGGCTTGGCACGGATGAGTGGTCACAATTATAACCTAATCGGCTGTTCGATTTGCCAGTTTTTTTTCTGTCATTTGTAACGGGTTACTACTCGTTAGTAAGCTCAATAAACGAAATGTTTTTGCGTAGCGAATGCGCTTGATCGGGGCCATGTTTCTTCGTTTGTTCCATGCCCAAATTACACCGTCAGTTAAGGCACAACAAAATGGTAGTTATTTTTGACGGTCTCAAAAATTTTCATTTACAATTGCCAAGCCTTGATGGTACTACATGGAACTAATTTGACCTCTGTTGTCACGGCCGGCCCAGCTGATAAGACGCACTCAGAATTGTCCCGAGGTTACCTACAAAGCGTGTGAACAACCGGTGAAACCCAAGGTGAGTAAAGTCATAACGTGTTTTCTGTTTACGGGTAAGATCCATGGCAAATGTGACCGTAGTTTAGCCTTTGATTTGATAGCATTAATAAAAAATGAAAGGGTTCCAGGCGCCTGCTATGACTGTGTTCGTTGCAGAGCTAAATGCTTGCACGATGCCGATACTTTTGAACCCAAAAAAGAATATAGTGAATCGGACCCTTTTCGTTTTTTGGCGTACAAATTTGATTGTCACTAATAAGATTACAATCAGGCTATGATTGCAATGGCTCTCTTGGTTTTAGTGAGGGCACACGCTTGGGCACGCTTAGTCTCACGTCTAATGGAAGTTTTGCGCGGTATGATTTCCAGTCGGTATTCATAGCGATAGCAATTTCAGTCGTTAGAAATGTGATTTGCAGAGGACTGGGCCCATTGCCTTTGTAATTAGAGGAACTAGGTATGCTAAAAGTGTCTACAACAATGGAACCACGAGATCAAGTAGCATCGGCAATGTATAACTATTGCTTCAAATCATGTTGCTTTTCTTCTTCTTCTTCTTCTTCTTTGATCTCGAAGCTGATACTACATCAACATTTTCGGGGACATCGAGGAATATTAAACTAAATGAAGTAGACTGGTCTACACAAGTGGATTGACCTTTTCTTTCCCACCAGGGTATGTCGGCTTGGACTCGGCTGGTCAAACCGGGACAAACACTGAGTAGATATGCATTGAGGATGAGTTCTTCCATGTCAGATTTAGTTCGCAATGTCACTCTTAATAGGCGCGGGTGGTCTGTATGCGGGGAGCATTTATGTCGAGTTAAGCGCGTCATCGATGTAGGTACTAAAGCTTTCGAGCCCATGTGTGTACAGAGCTTAGTCCATTGCTTCAGCTCATGTGCTTTTCTTACTGAAAAAGTGAATCTGTCGATTCCAGGATATTTGTGCCGATTACACTGCGAGTGATATCTGACTTAGTAGAATGAGCGGTAGCATTACGTTTTTGGGGGGCTCGGATCTAGCAACTAGACGATGGGGAGTCCTGAACAAAGTGTTCACAATTTTATCAGATGAGGACCAGGGTAAACAGGGTTCAGTAAGTCCATCTTTATTACCTCCGGATGAGCACTCACCTTCAGTTAAGGGAGCAGTTATTGGCGTATTTTTCGTGGCCTTTTTGTGGCCTTGAGCAACATTTATTTCGGGTTGAATTGCGTTGGCAATTGTATCTACCAAAAGCGGTTTAAATGTTTCCTCAATTTTTCGATAGCAATTTTCCAAAATCTCTATTCGAGATTCCAGCTTTGCCTCGCGGGGAGGATTTGTAGTTGTATCGCTAGGTTGTTTACTTCGACATGAATAACATACGTAGCAAACGCCCGGGAAATCAACGTTGTTAATTAAAGATATCACTTCCTGCGTTAGGGCTTTATCACATTTGGTATGTACTTTAACCAAGCAGCCAAAAAATTTAACTACGTGAGATCTGGCACTTACTCCTTTGTTACACATTTGACGCGCATCACGTGCTGCCTTCTTTGTCTGGGGCATCGAGGTCATCCTTCGTGTCATTGTTACAATCCAACGGGTGATGAGTCAGTGCACTTGACGGTATAGTTGTTTATCGATCGATAGCTACTGGTGGAGTGAATGCGTTGGATCGGAGTGACGCGATCCAAGCGGTAAAATGCGAACGAATTGAATAAAAGTGATGCGGTTCAACGAGTTTCGATCTGGCAGAGTTGAAAACACTATCATTCAATTCCAAATGATGTGATCTTCTCAATAGTATTCGTACAGGAAAAATATTCTGAATCGCCAAGGCTATTGCACGCGTCGGTAAATTTGAGTTAAAACTTGAAGATTTGGATTTTCAAGGATTCACAATGCTCTAAGTTGAAACGGGTATCTTCCGAAAGAGAAAATTGAGACGAGTCCAATTATATATGAACCGTCCAGCTCAGACAAACGAGGGAGGAAATAAATCCAGAAGTATGAGAGCTCAAATATATGCGCAGCACGTATCGTTCGTGTTGCTTTTTTTAAGGCAGTGTTAGTTTGATGTGAGGTTTTTAAACTGGAGCATATCCAAACACTCAAATATTTTTATTCACTGCTATTTTCAAGGGCATGTGAACCTATATGGTATGTGAACTCTGCTCGATTCCCCACATTCATGAGCCTGCATTTGTTGAAGTTAAACGGCAGTTTGTTATTCAACGACCTGCTGTGAAGCGTAGCAGAATCTTTTTGTATTAGCAGACAGTCTTCTGGGCTACGGATGCAACGCCATATCCTTATGTCGTCCGCAAATAACTAAATGTTACATCGTACAATTTCCGGGATTTCATTGATATAAACAATAAAGAGGATCGGACCAAGGACTGAACGTTGTGGAACTCCGCTCGTTGCTGCGAATGGTTTTGATAATGCACCGTCAATACGTACCTGGGTAGTGCCGTTTGTTAGGTAGTCATTTAGCCAATTCAACAACTTTCCAGTGATACTAAGCCTTTCAAGCTTCTGCAGTAGTATGATATGGTTAACATGATCAAATGCTTTGGTGATATCTAAGTTGCAGGCTTGCCCTTTATCTACCGCTTGTGTCCAATCATCCAAGTTATCACTAAATTAGATAAACAACAATAATTCCGTCTAAACCCATGTTGATTTCTCGAAAGCAACGGATTATTTTTGAAATGTTTCATTAGATCGTCAACAATGATGCGCTCAATTAATTTAGAAATCAAAGGTAATAGAGTAACGGGTCGGTAATTAGAAACATCGGAGCGATTTCCACCTTTATAAATAGGAGAAATTATTCTGCGATTCCAATCTGTAGGAATCACTCCATTTGCCAGTGTTCGTTTGAACAGGTCTGTGTGTGGTTTGTATAGCAAATTCGCACATTGCTTCAATTTTAGCGGGGTTATTCCGTCGGCTCCAGGAGACTCTCCGGTTTTAAGATTAAATAATGTTTGAAGGACGCGCTTTGACGTTACATTTATTTCACTCATGGAAACTCTGGATGAAATCGGTTCATTTGGGATGTAAATTTCATGTTCTCTCGGGCTGAATTCAGATGAATAAAACGTGGCTAAAGCTTCAGCAAATATCCCCATTTCAGTATTTCGAAGTCGCACTAGAAAATGGTCACCAGAGCAGAATCGACCTTAGCAAATTTTCTCAAATTGCGGAATCGAACCATTAACAACGAGACGAAGCTGAAACTCTGTGATTTTGCGATCATGGCAGATAACGGACAAACTGATTCTGTCCTGGAAACCGCTAACGCTCTAGTCAGTTTGTATTCACAAGTTTTCAACCCCAATAATGCATTACTACCATCGGAATAGTCAGCATAAGTTGGGCCGGAGACTATAAACAATATGAGTATCAATTCTGAAATAGTGCTGCACCACCTACGCAGGTTGAATATCAAAAATTCCCCGGGAGCCGACGTAATCACACATGAAGTCCGAAATTTATGCAAAAGACAATTGTGTAAACAAATCTGTGATTTGGCAAGGTATTTGAAAATATTTGAGACCGATCGGGAGTCCATAATCATGAAAATAAAGTTTCCAATGAATCGGTTATAGCAATTTTTGTAACGTTTCGCTTCTGACCAAGCGTGTCGGTACGAACAGTGTTCAGGTTTAAATGGCATTCTCTTGACCAATCCTGAGTTCTCTAAGCTAGACAGGGGAGATCAAGACAATTGATCGCACCCCCTAAATGCTGTGTTCATCCCTAAATTGTTTATTAATTGTACAGGTGTGAACAGCGTCTGCTGACACGCTGCTTACGTAATCATATGCGCATTAGGTGTTATGTTCGTTAATCCATATCCGCTGTAGAACCGAACGCCAGATTGTTGAGATATCTGCCCCATCCACCTTGTTCACCCAGCACATAAAAAAGACAAGTACGTAAGTTCAGCACGTTATTAACTTCAAAAGATAAATGTACCTCTGCTAGTTCTTTTGATGACAGTGCTCGACAAGATTCTAAGGTAATTAATTTATCAGATAGGCCGTTATCGCAAACCGAACAAAGATTTTTGGAAAAGGGCCTATACTTCTCGCTAAGTAAAAAATTCTTAAAAAGTTGAGGATGTTATTCCATGCGTAGAACCAGCTACCTGAAAATCAGGCAGATGCACTGCGAAACGGTATATCTAGTATTATCAAAAAACAACAACCAGAAAGGATGAACCTTACGCGTAATGAACAACAAGCACTCCTTAAGTTGCGAAAAGAAGAGTAAATAGTGATCGCTAAGGCAGATAAAGGCGAGGCAACTGTGATTCTTTCTAAAATTGACTATAGAGATGAGGCAGAGTCACACCTTGCTGAAGGTCCGTATCAGGTTATTGACAACCGTAGAGCTACGACCATTATTAATAACCGTAAGAGGGTTGTTTCAAGATACCTGCGAGGAATTAAGGAAAACCTTGATCAAAGATTATGGTTCATGCTCTACCCAAAATCTGCTCAGACACCCAGGTTCTATGAACTCCCGAAGATACATAAGGTAGGCATCCCCTTAAGGCCCATTGTAGACGGCATTGGATCCCCATCACATGAATTGGCTAAGCACCTAGCTCAGCTTTTGAAACCGCTGGTTGGTAACACGAATTCTTTAATTAATAACTCGTTTGATTTTGTTCATCGCTTATGTACCGTAACAATTGGGGAGGATGAGATGATGGTTAGTTTTGACGTAAGCTCCTTGTTCACGAATGTTGACACTACAAGCGCTTTAGAATTAGGGAGGAAATCAGTCAACTCAGATATGACCTTGAAGGATCGTACCAACTTGAGTGTACAACATATCATCAACGGTGTAGCAATTTGTTTAAATATGAACCACTTCCTATTTAATGGACAGCTACACAAGCAAAACGATGGTTTAGCGATGGGCTCACCCATTTCTCCAGTGCTGGCGAATATGTACATGGAGCACTTCGAAGAGATAGCTTTGAGAAACTAAGCGTTAAAACCAAAGATATGATGGCGCTATGCCGACGATACATTCGTCATCATAAAGCGAAACAGACTAGAAGCATTTCATAGTTATCTCAATTGTTTGAATCCGAAAATCCAGATCACAAAAGAAACCGAGTCTACGGAAGGGACACTTCCGTTCTTGGACTGTCTCGCGCAAAAAGACAAGAGCAAGATAAGAACAACGGTCTATCGTAAGCCTATCGAAACGGATGTCATTTTGAGATTCACATCTGCGCACCCTAAACGGGTATTTCAGTCTGTATCAAAATCGCTATTCTACAAGGTTGACCGCCTCTGCAGCGAAGATACAGATAAGAGACGAGCTCATGAAGAAGTCAGTCGCCGACTTGCAAATCATGGTTACCCCAAGAGCTTAATTAAGCGCCAATTTAACCGAGTTAGACATCCGCAACCGAAGACGGAAAAAGTTTGGCGAGCTACGGTATCTCTACCGTATGTCAAAAGGGCCTCCAAAGGAATAAGCCGGATCTTGAATAACGCAGGTATTAGAGTAACATATAAGGGAGGTAGAACTCACCGCTCCGTATTATTGTATTTCAAAGATAAGACTCCTTTAGATTGTGCAACGAACTGCATCTACAAAATCAAATGCAAGGGTTGCGCGGGTGTTTACATTGTGCAAACATCTAGAGAACTTTACACTAGGGTAAACGAACACAGGAAACGAGTGGGAAAGCAACCCCGCAATCTCAGTGAATATCAATCACTGAATCGGTATTCTTCCCTAGCTGAACACGTGCTAGACCAGTGGTTCTTAACCCTTTTGGTGGTACCGAACCCTACAAGTTCCATACATGCATTCATCGAACCCTTCGTAGTTGGAAAAATAAAAGGTGGGTACAAAGCCGAAAACAGGCAGAGTAGCCTTTTCATCGAATCTGGCTCTCTTCACGTTGAATTCAGCAAGCGTTCTGTTTTTGTATTGTCCTTCTCCATGCAACCTTAGGAAGTTTTCCCTTAGTTTTGCCGGTGCCAGACTAGAATTGCTCAAATTGTCATTGCAACTCATACATTGAGGACGCTGACTCCCATCACGTTCCGTTATACACTTGAATCCATACTGAACGTATTCGTCCGACCACTTCCTTTTTTGCTCGACATAGTTAGTATCAAGGGTTTGAAGTATTGAAAGGGAAATCACAAATCACGTACGACCAGGACAGTCACAAATCGACTACTGATTGACCCGAGCTGCCTGTAGCGGTCAGCACAGATATCAAGGCCAAGCGATGTGGCGTGATCCGGTGCAACCAATAATAGTCAAGCAGAGCGTGACGTCACGTCGGCGTAAATATCACAGTTTGCTCATGTGCGCAAACTTTTTCCAATCGCTAACTATTCTACGATTTTGCTTTCATTGCAAAGATCGCGTTGAGCTACGCATTTTGATAACTGTTTCTGTATTCTACCTTGTGTGGTTAACGAGCTATAGTGGATTATTTGCAAAATGACGAAATCACGAGTTCCGAAGCAACCACATCGAACTACCGACCAAACGCCCACCACTCAGCCGAACAACCCACTTTAGGCTACTAACACGTTTGACCGCATCACGAGATCCAACATACAGACAATAAAATCGATCGATCAAGCTGTGACAGCGACATGTAACCAACTTGACCTCAAGGCCAAGTGCCTGGACCCGGCGAACGAAACAATGGTCACGGCCGGCCCAGCTGATAGGACGAATCTCGACACGCAGAATTGTCCCGAAGTCACGTGCAAATCATGTGAATAACCGGTGAGTCCCACGGCGCGTAAAGTAATAACGTGTTTTCTATGTATGGTAAACCATGGTAAACCGTCGAACCCCAGAAAAGGACTCACCGAACCCCTAGGGTTCGATCGAACCCAGGTTAAGAACCACTGTGCACTGCGTAGATATTGATAACGTGGAATTGATAAGACGGGTGTGAAATCTTATAAGGAAAGACTTCACGCCGAGGCAGTTGAAATAACAAAGGCTGGGGTGAATGCGGTGAGCAAGGTGGATGGGGCAGATATTTCAACAATTTGGCGTTCGGTTCTGCAGCGGATAAGGATTAACGTGCATAACGCCAAATGTGCACATGGATTACGTAAGCCATGTGTCAGCAGACGCTGTTCACACATGTACACTTAATAATCAATTTAGGGGTGAACATAGCATTTAGGGGGTGTGATTATTTGTCTTGATCTCCCCTGTCTAGCTTAGAGAACTCAGGATTGGTCAGTAAAATTCCATTTAAACCTGAACACTGTTTGTACCGACGCCCTTGGTCTGACGAAGCTTTTGTGTTCAGAAGCGAAACGTTACAAAAAATTGCTATAACCGATTCATTGCAAATCTGTGATTTATTCAATCACTCTTTGAAGGAGGGTGTAGTACCGGCTGACTGGAAGGAGGAATCATAACACCCATCTACAAAGGTGGCACTCGTTCTTACCCGGAATATTACCGCTCTCTTACACCCCTTCCAATGATCTCAAGTTTTGCAGCGAATTGTGTGTGAAAAGATCGTGAGTCATCTGGAAACCCAAAACTTGTTGTCCAGAGAACAACATGGTTACGGAAGTCTCATTCTTGCTTGACTAACCTACTGGAGACAATGAATGTTGGTGTTTGCGTCCATGCTTGTTACTTAAGCATATCAAATAACAAATTCTTAGCCGAAACAATCGGTATTAGAAAAAAACATACTTGTGGATGCTTTTAGGAATGGAAGAAAGGAAAACGAACGTTACCCAATGATGTTAGACTTAGCCCACCAAACCGAATGTCGTAAGTCAAACACTTCTTGGTCTGGAGACAGTGGATAGCAGCATTTCCATCCAAATGGAAGAAATCAACGCATCAAAAAACGACGTAGGTCTGGCTTAAATCGAGTCGGACTGATCAATTCACACCGAATCCTAATTGTCGATTCAAGCGGTCGGCGACCAATAAGCAGCTCACATGTTTTATCATCTCAGGCACTGAATATTCAGAGGGATCCAGCATCACACTGTTTAACGCCTTATCACATATCACATGATTCATCACTACTTGTTAAGTCCGGCCCCAGAGAAGCCGGACCAATAACTTCAGTTTACACACCGTCATTATTCACAAAATATACAATTAAGTGCATCTATACAAACGCAAACAGCCTTTTAAACAAATTATTCGAATTGTCCGAGATTTTTAATGAAACGGCGCCAGACATAGTTGTAATAAGAAAAACGTGGTTCATTGCCTCATTGTCTGATAATGAACTCTATTTGCCCAACATGTCTCTATTCCGGCTTCACCGTTTAGGTGATGGTAGAGGAGCAGCACTTTACTTCCAGCAATCGTTTATCTGTAGAGCTATGAACGACCAGACCCTTGATGTAACTGACACACTTTGGTGCTCTCTGACTCTTACTTCAGGAGACCAATGCATTATTGAAGTGATCTATCGTTCTCCAACAGCAACTCTCGACCTAAACAATAAACTGATTAATGCTTTGCGCTATGTAGCAACACGGTGCAATACTAAAATATTGATAATGGGGGATTTCAACTTTCCCCAGCTCTATAGCCGGGATGATCATCCATCAGAGACACTTGAATATGAACTTCGAGCCGTCTTGGATTACGCACCCCTTTATGACCACGTTCTTGGATTTACTCGTATGAGGGGATCAGACCAACCGTCTAACTTGAACTTATTACTTACATCAGATCCTACAGCTGTAGAGAATATCGTTTATAAACCGCCAAATGGACGAAGCGATCACGTTGTCCTAGTATTCGAGTACGTGTGTAGCGCTAGGCGCAACAGTGACGGAACGAAATGCGTCAGAATGGTGAACTACCGTGCTCTAACTGCCGAGTTACAAAGCACTAGTTTCACACAATTGGATTACTCCGATCCGGATAGTCATTGGCGTTCTCTCTTACAGCACCTAAAATATATATTGAAGGAACATTCAATGTTTGTTTTGAAGAAAGCCTCTCAACATAATAAATTTTTACTACGAAGCAGGATTAAAAAGAGGATGAAACAAAGGGAAATGGCATGGGAGTTCCACAAGGCTACCAACACAGCTAATTCTTGGGTACAATTTACACGACTGCGAAACAAAGTTATCAGCTTAATTCGGGATGATAAACAAGCTTTCCAATCGCAATTAATTTCTCAGATGCACCAGAATCCGAAGCTCTTATATAGAATCGTAAACGATGGAACGAATATTAAACCAGGAGTATTTGCCCTGAAAACTTCGTCCAGCTTCACAGAACCCAGTATTCAGGCCGCTGACCTGTTAGCAGACTTTTATGCCGGTGTTTTTGCGCCGAAATCTACGGAGCCTGATCAGGAACCAATCATTCGACTTGACCGACCGACATTGAGTGAAGTATTGATTACTCCGATGGTGGTAGCGCAGCACTTACGAAAATTAAACGTAAAGAAATCTCCAGGACCAGACGAGATAACTCCAAAGCTGCTCAAAACCTGTCATGCGCGACTATCTGAACCGCTATCCTGCATCTTTAATAAATTGCTCCAAGATCCCGTAGTACCAAAAGACTGGAAACTGGGACAAATATTACCCATTTACAAAGGTGGTTGCCGTTCTGAAGTTAAAAATTACAGGCCGGTGACATTGCTGTCTTCGGTATCAAAAGTTTTTGAGAGAATAATAACCGCAGAAATCGTGCGACATCTGGAAACGAACCAACTTTTGGCAGTTGCTCAACATGGATTTCGCAGAAATCGCACTTGTCTAACAAATATGCTGACAAGCTTAGGCGATTAGACGAGGATTGTAGGTGCGGGGTGCTGTATTCATGCTCTAAAGCATTCGACCGAGTTGATAATAATTTACTCTTGAACAAACTAAAGAAACACGGTATTGTTGGAAGACTATACGAATTGATAAGAGATTACCTCAGCAAAAGACACATCCGAGTTCGTATGGACGGCCTATTATCGAAGAACATCGATGTCACTAGCGGTGTTTCACAATGCTCAGTGCTTAGACCAATACTGTTCCTAGTCTATATGAACGATATACCAATACCATATGACAGTAAGATGGTATTGTTTATTCATTCATAGATTTATTCATAGATTATATGCAGGTAAAAACCTATGCTTTACAAGACCCACCAAAATGTACATCGGGTCGGATGGTAAAAATATCAAAATATTGTTAGATTATTGTCAAACGTAAAAACATACTTGTCCATGTGGATATATAGTGATTTCTTTAAAACGTCAACGGTTCCAGATTGTACCACATGAGTAGGTAAACTGTTCCACAAGTGCACATTGCGAACGGCAGTTCAACCTGCTATGCTGTTGCTAAAGTTTCGATTGGTGAACTCGCAGATGTATGTTATGGGAAAGATGAAACAAACGACTGCAAGGGTGATTTGTTTGATTAAGCACTGTCCAAATGAATATTAGTGCTCCTCGTTTCCGTCTGTATTGAGCCGAATGCAAATTCAATAATTTAAGCCTCGTTTCATATGGATAGTTAGATAGTCCCAGTACTCGTTTTGTCGCTCTGCGCTGTGGAGTTTCTAATAGCTGAATATCTTTTGTCAACCAAGGATCCCATGTCGGTATAGCATATTCAACATGAGGACGGATGTACGTTGAAATCAATTTGCAGGCAATTTTGGGGTCAAACGAACCTAGGACTCTTCTAAGGAGACCCAAATTGTTTTCAGCTTTGCAGGCAGCCAGTCGACATTGTATTGAGTTTCCTAAGTATGATTGGATAATCACACCTAAATCTTTTTCGGAGGAGGCGGGTTTAATAACAGTGCGACCAAGATAATATTCTTTGCTGGACTTGCTGTTGAAAGACAATAGGCTGCATTTCGAAGCATTCAGTGGCATTTCGTTGTCTAGGGACCAAGTGTGAGTCATATCGAGATCCCGTTGCAGGTTCTGCGTGTCGTCTGTGGAGTTTATCTTGCGCCAAAGCTTTGCGTCATCAGCGAAAATAAGCACCGACGACTGCAATACAGTAGGTAAGTCGTTTATATATATTAAAAACAAAAGCGGTCCGAGGACTGATCCTTGTCGGACACCACGGGCAACTTTAATCGACTCGGATAGTTCGTTTTTGACTCTCATATACATCTCACGAGATATCAACCATTCTTTAATCCACGCATGGAGTTTACCTTTTACTCCGTAGGTGAGTAGTTTCGACGAAAGTATTTCGTGATTCACACGATCGAAGGCTTTTGAGAAATCGATATAAATTACGTCCACGGAGTTGCCGGCATCCAGTAGCTCAGACAAAGATTCTTTTGCTAATAGCAAGCTTATCAGGCAGGATCGTTTTTTCCTAAATCCATGCTATGCCTCGGAGATTAAATTATTAATCTCAAAGTGATTCCGTAAGGCATCAGCTATTATGGACTCCATTACTTTTGATAGCACTGGTAATAACGCTATCGGGCGATAGTTTAGAGGATTATTTCTTTTGCCACCCTTTTAGATGGGACTAATCAGCGCAGTTTTCCAAGTTTCTGGTACAAAGCTCTGCTCGAACATCATCGTGAATACGTCAGATGTCGGTATTGCCAACTCGGAAGATAGATTGTGCAAAATGTTTGCGTGTATATTGTCTATACCGGGTGAGCCTGTTCACTTCATCGTCATTAATTTTGTTTGAAAAACGTTGGGGGGAATCTCCACCCCGTGAAGAATTAGCAGGCTGCAGCTGTCAGAGTTTAAAGGCTGTCCAGGGGTCGACACTTGTGAGATAACTGATGCGAATTGTTGTCGGAAAACGTTAGCACAATCTTTAAATGACGTCACTGTTCCAGTAGCAGAGGCCAGTGGCGGTATTCCCATTTTAACAATCCGGAGGTCGTTGACGTGTTTATACAATGTTTTGGGATTTATAATGAATTTTTCGACTAGACTGATTTGGTAATCTTTTCTGTCTTTTCGAATGAGAGAGACACACTTATTTCGCAATAAGGTGTAGCAGCACCAAGTTATCCCAGACGGATCGTTCAAGTATTTTGATCAGGCATTATCACGCTTACACATCCATTTCCGAGTACTGCTTCTGAGAGGCTTTTTCGGATGCTGTTTGCTGGATATTATTTTCACCTTCGATGATAAGTCAATGATAATACGGAGTTGACTGTAAAACGTTTCCCAGATTTCCTTAACTGATTTGAGTTCAAGGAAATCCCATCGATTTGCAGTAGTAAGAGCTCGAAGCAAGTCATACTTCACAGTTGTATACGTTCGTTGAGTATCTGCTTTCTATGGAATGCGCTACCGCAAGATGTTGTGAATGCAACAACAATTGATGTTTTCAAATCAGAATTGGATGCATACGTCAAACAAACACTGAATTTGGCCCGGTGTATTGAAGCAACATGAACCCAGAAAAATATTAACAATGTGATTTTGATTAAATTTTTCTTTTTACAATAGTTGTCATCCAATGGTACGTGTAAAGCATGAGCTTTTTATCACCATAAAATCTTGATTCTTGATTCCTGCTGGTTCGTATTGATAAGTATAATCAAATGTCATGACAAGCAATACACGCGTGCTACTTGGATATTTCAAAAGCATTCGATCGTGTTGACCATTCCCTACTACTGCAGAAACTTGAAAGGCTTGGTATCACTGGAAAGTTGCTGAATTGGCTAAATGACTACCTAACAAATCGCACTAACCAGGTAGGTGTTGATGGTGCATTATCCAAACCAATTGCAGCAACTAGCGGAGTTCCCCAAGGCTCAGTCCTTGGTCCGATCCTCTTTCTGGTTTATGTCAATGAAATACCGGAAATTGTTCGATGTAACATTTCGTTATTTGCGGACGACATAAAGATTTGGCGCAGCATTCGTAGTCCACAAGACTGTCTGCTATTACAAAAGAATCTTGATACGCTTCACAACTGGTCTTTGAAGAACAAACTGCCGTTTAACTTCAACAAATGCAGGATCATGAATGTGGGGAATCGAGTAGAGTTCACATATCACATAGGTTCGCATGTCCTTGAAAATTGCAGTAAAGAAAAAGATTTGGGTGTCTGGATATGCTCCAGTTTAAAAACATCACTTCAAACTAACAGTGCCTTTAAAAAAGCAACACGCGTTCTTAATCTACTCAAACGTGTATTTGGGACATTTTCGCCCAAGATATTCCCAAGGATCATGAATACATACTTGAGACCAGTCATGGAATACGGTGTGCAGTCATGGTCTCCGTGGCTCAAGAGGGATGTGGAACTTATGCAGCGAATCTATCACCGCTCAACGAAACTAGTTCTCAGCATCCGAAACAAACCATATAAAGAAAGGATAGCTCAACTGAATCTGTTCGATTTTCCCTATCGACGAATCAGAGGAGACCTTATCTTACTTTACAAAACATTCCATACCCACGAACCATCCCTTACAGGATTTATTCACGCGAAGGGATACGAGGAATTATCGGACCCATGAATATGTGCTGGTCGTACCCCATTACCGCCCCTGAACTGGTAGAAGGTATTTTTACTCTGTCCGTGTGTGTTTTACTTGGAACAGTTTACCTTCAACCGTTGCTCACGCCACTAGCTTGCATGACTTTTAAACGAAATTAGACGAATTTTTTTATTGCATTATTCGTTTCCAGAACACTTATATACTGTTTAATCTATGTTCTTATATTGTTTATACACTTAAATTTCAATTTTTACCATCCTATGGTTGTTGTTAAGCTTGTTGCTTTTTAGACCATTAAAAAACCTTGAATTACCTTGAATAACATGATACTCAATCCGGAGTGGAGTGTGTAGAGAAAACGAGTCTATCATGGAG
>JACCGJ010018481.1:0-15491 GCA_013407085.1 Atriophallophorus winterbourni | reverse complement strand
TCATTTGACCAGACAATTCTTGGAGGACCCCGGGCATTCTCTTATTAGAATGGGGCCCAATACAGTTTATTGAAGTTGGTTCAAAATCTTTACCGCCGAAAATCGGTCAAAAATGTGGAATTTGCCTACACTTGATTGGCATGAGTGACCGGGATTATTTATCTCTACGAAGAAAAGTGATTCCACATGTGCGAAATAGAAGACTGGGCAAATGATTACTGAAAAACACTAACCAAAATACAGCTGTGGATTCTAACAATGCAAACACGTGACTGAAGGCAAACGAACAAATTCAACAACAATGAACAAGAATACCAGCCGAGGCGCGAACACATTGTAAAACGTACTACAACTGAGACAGAAAATAGTAAAGCATAATGTATTAAAATAAACATAGCTGATAGAAACAAGAAATATTTTGATGTATTGAAAGACCACGTATTTATTTACGAATTTGAGGATAAATCCTCATTTGAAAATTGAAATTTAGCTTTCATGTGGGGACTTAGCTAAGTTTCAAAATCAGTGCAATGCAGCACTGGAAACTGTTTGGAATATTTTTGCAACATTCCAATAAAAACGCTACGGTTAATTTTTGTTTTGAAGTCAGATTTTATTAATAAGTAGTATCTGACGTTAAAAACAAACAAAAATTAACCGCGGCGCTGTTATTGGAAAGTTGCAAAAAATATTCCAGTTACTGGTGCTGCATTACACCGATTGTGGGACTTGGCTAAGTCCCCATATGGAAGCTAAATTTCGATTTGCAAATGAGGATTTATCCTCAAATTCGCAAATAATTGGGTTTAGCAAAAAGTCAGAATGGCGTTCTAGGGTCAGGTCACGGATACGCATACCTGATGAGCGGCGACAATCGCGAAACCGATCGTGTGTTTCCGTCTTGCTTTTCGAACGTTATTACACATTATTTATAAAATCTGACTTCAAAACAAAAAACCAATATAGATATATATATAGCTAGATATATATGTATAGAATAGATGTACACTTGCAGTCCATTACTCTGCAGCACTTTGCCTGGATCAGGCTTGTGATTTCATATTGTCATGTTGTCTAGGCCAAGACAGATATAGGCAATGATACCTAAAAATGCTAGTGAGACTATAGCGTGTTTCCATACTCAGCTCAGTAATGGTGGCAAATTAATTTACCACGATGTTAGCCGCGAAGTACAGAAATGCTACACGATTACACTTTGGCGAATCACAACGATTGTATAAAGAGACAGCTTTCATTCAAAAGTATGAAAATTTGTGGTAAGTATGGAAACAGAAATATATAAAAATAGAAAACCGACCTTCAGTGGATAGTTGAGCGGCAATCAAAAGGGCATACTCAAATGTCTTGGGGTCGCGGAATGCATGGAAAGACTTGATAAACAGATTGGGTAACGTAAGGCCGGAAGACAAGTTCTCTTTTGGCGCGTCTGGAAGAGCTAGCAGAAGGATTAAAATTAAATGATAACCATGCTGGAGAACAATGGTTACATACCGATTTTCAAGCATTCATTCTTCACACTATCGCTTGAAAGTTCCACGAAGCTTGTATTAAAGCATAACAAATCTGCTAAGCTAGTGCACAAGCGACTAAACACGTCGTGGCAGGTTGCCAGAACGGAGAGGCCTTCAGAATCTAGAAACAAAGATAGGACTCAAGATGAAGAAATTGGAATGAATTGAAAACTTAAGCGTACAACACAGCATAATCCAGTGTAAATGTGCATGCAATCACGAGCGTGTATAGAGATAAAGGTACTAATTGAATGTACGGATCTATAATCGCGTAGTGCTTCTGTACTGCGCAGCTAACACTGTGCTAAATTGACTCACCAACGGTACTGCGTTGCATGCGGAAACATGCTGGATTCCAACTATCATTTTAATTTCTCATATCCATCTGGTTCCCGGCAACCTGACAGTACCCTAGCCCACGTGCAATCTATGACTGCACAGCACTGTGCCTGGTCCAGGCTTGCCATATCATATGAACTGTGCGGATTCTGGTATCATAAGGTTGAATGGTTTGGACACATACAAGAGATGACAGTTGTAAAACTAAAACATTTTCTGACCTGTAGAAATCAACGGTTACGAGCAATAAAACAGCGTCACCCGTGTATTACAAAGGTACGCACAATCCCATTACGTAAATATGCTTCCAATTCTGACATTTAGAATCATGAAGATTGTCGGCATATTGTGCGCTGTGAAATTTCATATTTTACCTATATACTAAAAGTCAGAGTAAACCTACAACTTCATTGTTAGCGTATAGCCGGTGTTTTATGTAGCGCTTACAAACGCTGTGTGCTGCACATCCTGTAAGATAATTAAAAAAAACACAGACATCGTGCCATTAAGCGCATCATCAGTAAAGAAGAGTTCATGTACCAAAATGGTGTACGTGTGCATGAGGTCAAAGTCATGGAATCATGGAGAGCCACAAAGTTTGAGAGAACACATGCGGATTTAGATATTGTCAGGCTATCAAAATATTTTCTCAACTAGTATGCTGACACATTTATATTTTCCAAATAACATGTGTATGAAATCACAATATTGACACGGGCATAGTTCCGCACAATCGTAGACGGCACGTGCTAATATGATAGAAAATTGCAGTGACTGCAGGGTGTTTCCGCATGCAGCTCACTACCGGTAAGGAATCCAGATAGCACGGTGTACTATACTATACTATACGACTGCGAGACGTTATAATTAAAAAAGGCCAAACAATAGCGGAGTGTGAGAAACACGTAGTTATTCGACGTTCAATTTAACTGAATTTTATTTTAGTGCAGCAAAATGAAATATAGTTAGGCTGGGCTGACGAAAATACCGCCACCGTGGTGACAGCTGGGGGGCTCGGTTCTCCGAGCTCAGCGAAGGTCGCGGTGGTGTCTGAGGTGTTGGTGGGTTTTCGCCTGGCAAGAGTCCGCCCTATAAACGCTCACAAAAAATCCAATTGATGAATCACGGAAGCGGCGGATGTGACCTCGCAGCTCCAAAAGCATGCCCCTTGTCCATAGCCAGGACATGTATGGTGCACAGGCAAAAACTGAAGTCCCAAACCTATCACGGGGTTAAGGGCTCCGCTGGAAATCCCGAAAAAGGGCATAGTTTTTTAGAACCGCTCGTCGGTCACCGGCCACGATAAGGTGCGAACACTCCTCGGCATCAATGCCTTGGGGTAAAGGCTCGGGGTGGGACCCCCTAAACGAAATTCTACCATACTGGCGGTGTAGGCAAAAGGGTAGTTATCATGCTACGTTCAACGATGCCATGAAAGCTTTGATCCCCCCTTCTCGCTTGTACATCTCATTGTTTATGTTGAACGGCACTATATCTGTATCAGATTGTGCAAATATAATAATAATATAAGTTAAAACAGTAACGTGCCTAGCACTTGCAGATAGCCATACACCGTGCGCAGACGCTTCCGCAGTTGACATTCATCTAAAATAAAAACAAAAAATATTCGACAATTGTTAAAATGAAAAAGGGGACGGTTAAACAGCACATTTAATCGTTCTCACCGAGATTGGAAGCGCAAAAGCGGCTCAGAGAGGCGATATTATCACACAGGGACGAGATCACAATGCCTCTCAAAACGCGACTGCGAACTTGAAAAGCGGGTAACGACACATGCAGATGCGGGTCTAAAACACTTGCTTCGTCATGAAAAACAAACTGATTTAGCTTTTTTAGTGCCAAGGCAGTCACATCAGTGAGTGGGTTTGATGCGATCAAGAGTACCAACGCACTGAGAATGCTGTCACGTAATTTCAAGCCACAATCTGTAATAAGCAGAGCAGGGCATTTCGAGAGAAGGCCGGTGAGCCATTTCGTGAAAGCACTGGCAAGACGTCGTTCACTGTGTAATTCGCAATCTAATTGAACATGTAGCAGGTTGTCGATGGAGCGCATTATCAAATCCGCCAGGTTAGAACGCGATAAATTATACCAGGCCAAGGAAAACGGGACGACAATTGAATTACTGGAATCTGTTTGGGCTGAAGAAAAAAGAAAAACTGGTTAATGACAAAAATATTCATTTGCATGCTTTTCCGTCATTCAAACCCCACGACCGGTTTCGTGCTGTTTGCACTCATCAGGTAGGGACAGTAAGATCAGGATCCGCATGCGCTTGAAACAGTGAAAGAATGGTAAACAAGGAGCGCTTGTATGCCACTGTTGGATAAGGCTGGTACGACCAACCTGTTCAAAGCATGTGTCCAAACACACGTTGAATGGTGTTAAACCCATAACCATGAAACAAAACTTTCATTTGCATGCTTTTTCGTCATTCACATCCCACGACCGGTTTCGTGCTGTTTGCACTCATCAGGTAGGGACAGTAAGATCAGGATCCGCATGCGCTTGAAACAGTGGAAGAATGGTAAACAAGGCGCGCTTGTATGCCACTGTTGGATAAGGCTGGTACGACCAACCTGTTCAAAGCATGTGTCCAAACACATGTTAAATGGGGTAAAACCCATAACCATGAAACAAAATATCATTTGCATGCTTTTTCGTCATTCACACCCCACGACCGGTTTCGTGCTGTTTGCACTCATCAGGTAGGGACAGTAAGATCGGGATCCGCATGCGCTTGAAACAGTGGAAGAATGGTAAACAAGGAGCGCTTGTATGCCACTGTTGGATAAGGCTGGTACGACCAAACTGTTCAAAGCATGTGTCCAACACATGTTAAATGGGGTAAACCCATAACATGAAATACAAAAATATTCATTTGCATGGCTTTTCCCATTTAAAATGTGTTTGGACACATGCTTTGAACAGGTTGGTCGTACCAGCCTTACCAACAGTGGCATACAAGCGCTCCTGGTTAATGACATGTTTCGTTATAAATGGTTGTAATATTTACGGTTTTATCGATTATAATTAGGATCAAGAAGCATATAGTAAGAAAATCCAAAGTCTCAAGATAGGATCGCTCGTTGACGAAACGTTATGTATGTATGAAAGCATAAGCCTGATACAGTCAAAAAGCCGTACAATCAGAGACTGCACGTGGGCTAAGATACTGTCAGGTTGCCCAGGCCTAGACAGATATGAGAAAGAAAATAGAAATGGCAGTGAGACTCCAGCCTGTTTCAGCATGCAGCTCACCACCGATGGGCAA
The DNA here is from genome assembly GCA_013407085.1 of Atriophallophorus winterbourni. NCBI lineage: Eukaryota > Metazoa > Platyhelminthes > Trematoda > Plagiorchiida > Microphallidae > Atriophallophorus > Atriophallophorus winterbourni. The sequence goes on along the minus strand of JACCGJ010018481.1, from coordinate 10,325 downwards.
TCAATTTAGCACGGTTTTAGCCGCACAACACATAAGTACAGTACGATTGCACATCTGTGCAGACGAAACGTTAGCGAAGGAGGCAGTCAGATAGAAAAGTAGAAATCAAACAAGCTTACTTGCTGTTAGATGTGGAGATAGGACACGACCGAAAGTGACAGCCAAGGCACATAACCAAGTATTCAGTCCGGCCTGAATCGAGAGGAGTAATTGATAGATCATGTGAATAGAAACATAAATAATCAAATTAGAAAAGTTACCTCTTTAACACTCGAACCGATTTTTTCATCGCCAGTTATTATCCGGAAGACCGTTTGTGACAATCCAGGAAGAAAGTTTGCAACTGAATTTGCCAACAGTTCACATTCGCAGTCAGTGGAATTCTTTGGTCGTGTGATCTCGGACAAGGATCGGAGTGCTTCCACGCGCACAGCACGCCAGCTAGCGTGTTCTGCGATTTCTAGCAGAGTCGAGTATATATGAGCCAGGAGCGGCCAGTGAGGTTGGGAAAACAAAACTTTGATCAAACTTTTAGGCTCAAACTGAAGTGAAAATGATATTACCTTGGAGTAATGCGACAGAACAATGCTCCTAAAAGTTCTGTGATAGTGAAACAGCATTCTTCGGACAAAACAGACCAAGGGAATTCGATGTTGGCCGATTGGGACGATAACAAATAAAGGACGGAACTTAGGTCATCTAGTAATTGTACGCAAATAGGTGAAATGACGGAAGTGTGTTTGGATAAAATCAAGGAGTAAATTCGATAGATCAATTCTAAATTATCACTTTTGAGTTTTCTGGTACAGACAGTAGAATCTAAATGAGATCTTACTTTTGTTGACGGAAATACAAGCGCAACTTTGGATGAATAATTTCAAAGGTTTTAGCAGGGTTGACAGTGTTAGATTCAACAGATTGAAGTATTTGTTGAAGCAAAGGTGTCCACTGAGCAAATGGGGCATTGGCAGATGTCTGGATTAATGTCATCGCGATTCTGTTTGAAAGGAAAGTAAATTTAAAAGCAACGATTGAGAACGAGTTACGCTGCGATATGGGTTGCGATATGAACGGTAGAATGGTAATACGAGGAAATCCTACCGATCCTATCAATCTCCTATGCTATCAATAAAACATTATCTCATAAAGCGCGTTAAAACAGCTTATGATTATGAGTCCCAAGAAAGACAAAGCTATGGTAAATAGCTGAAGTGAAAATACTGCAAACAAGTGCCCAACACCGCCGTAAATGCACGGTGTCAGATTACGATATTTGTCACCGTAATCATATATTTTTGAAAGCTTTCCGCTTTATAAACAGGGAGTGGTTTTATAAAATATTCGAATTTATAGGTAGCATTTCGATAAAGCTAAAACCCATCAAATCCAAGTTCAAGGTGCACAGGGCTGAAGGTGGCTAAAAACCAATCACGCGCCCAGATTTCCTTCGATGGTATGTGGTTGAGCACCAGGCATTTCGATATCGAGTATTCAGTTCGTACGGTTTACACGCTCTTGTTTCCGGTTATCTGGAAAGTAAAGTAGAGGTTCTCTTTTCGATTCGTGATTTGAACATCGTATTTCTTTGAAAGAAATATATTTAACAGTGGCATTTAAGTATACCTTTGTTTATAACTATACAAGTGTTTCAAGGTGCTCTGAACCTTATCTTACTGTTTCCACTTGATGAACGTAAACAGCCAGTAATCGGTTGTGTTGTGTACGTAATAGAGATATGAGCACAGAAATATATTAGTCCTTTATAAGAGCCTTGAGTGCGTTGTCAGAAATCACTTTTTGATTCTGTATTAAGGCATCGTGGTTCTGTTCATGTTCTTTTTTCTTCCGCATATCTGTCTAGGCCTGGGGGTAAACTGACAGTATATTAGCCCAACGTGCAGTCTCTAAGCGCGGGCACTTGCCATGGATCAGGATTGTGCTTTCATAACATACTAAGTCCAGTCTTGACTGTGCGGCACTTTGCCTGGATCATGGCTTGTTTATTATTATTATATTTGCACAATCTGATACAGATATAGTGCCGTTCAACATAAACAATGAGATGTACAAAGCGAGAAGGGGGGTACAAAGCGTTGTCATCGGCATCGTTGAACGTAGGCATGATACTACCCGGTTGCCTACACCGAAGTAGGGGAGATTTCGTTTAGGGGGTCCCACCCCGAGCCTTTACCCACAAGGCAGTGGAGCGAGAGAGGTTCGCACCTATCGGTGGCCGGTGACCGACGAAGCGGTTCATACGCCCTTTTCTGGGAATTTCCAGTTCGGAGCCCGATAACCCCGTTGATAGGTTGGTGACTTCAGTTTTTGCCTGTGCACCATACAATGTCCTTGGATAGGACAAGGGGCAGTGACTTTTGGAGCGGCGAGTCACATCCGCCGCGTCGTGATGTCATCATTGGATTTTTGTGGCTTTTATAGGGAGAACGCTTGCCAGGCGAAACCCACCACACCCTCACACCACCGCCGAACCTTCGTGAGCTCGGAGCACCGAGCCCACCCAGCTGGCACCACGTGGAGGTATTTCGGCAAGCCATGGCTTGTGCTTTTATACCATATCGTGGTTCCGTGTAGAACCCTATATAACAGTGGCATTCAAATAAGTGTTGCCGAGAATCCGTGTACAAGAAGTAATTCATTTTCTTCTTCTTCCAATACCTTTTGTTTACCACTATACCATTGTTTCAAGGTTCACTGAAGCTGATCTTACAGTCCCCATCTGATGACGGCAAACAGCCAGAAACTGGTAGTGGTGAGAAAAGGATGGGGATGTGAGCACCAAAATATAATGATACAAATATGTTTTTGTTTTTAGTTTTTTACTAGACAATATTTGGAAATAGGGTATGCCGTTAGATAGGTTTATTAAACCATCTGTGAGATTATTCCAATGGTTGACCATGTTTGCTGAAAATGTGCTCACGCACCAGCAGACTGGGTCTAATCTTGAGAAGTTTCATTGAATAAGACCTTGTAGCGGTTTTAGGAACAAACTTCAGTAATATTATTTCCAGTGAGATTCTTTAGAATAATAAAAGATTCTATTGGGTCGCCTCGCAGCCACCGTCTCTTTAGTGAAAACAGATCAAGGTCCTTGAGTCTTGACTCAAAGGTTTTACCTCTCACCCTTAACCATCCTAGTCCCAAGGCGCTGGAATTTTTCAAGATACAAGATATCTTTATTTAAGTACAATGCCCAGGATTGAACGCAGAATTCTAAGTGAGGTCGCACGATTACTTTATATAGAGGAATGAAGATAGACACTTCGGGATCCAACGCTGAGCACAGTCTGAACGTTTCCCCGCGAGTCTCGTTTGCTGCTTCGGCACTTAAAATCTCCTGTAGTAGTAATGCCGAGATCTTTCGCTTTGTGAGACGCAGCGATTATGATAGTTCCTTCGCCGACTTCTAGTAGTGTCGTTTCCGAATCAGAACGCACCTCTTCCACAAAATTGTTTGAAAGTAGCATGTCTTTGTCCGTTCGATTACTTTTCCTAAATCCGAAATAAGAGTAACTCTACTATCGATCCTGGGATCTTAACATCACCAGCAAACAAAAAGCAACGTGAACTCAAGCAAGCTGCCAGGTCGTTTACAATAATGAGAAAAAATCGTGGACCAAGAAATGAGCCTTGAAGCACTTCACTGAGTATCACGGATTCTACCGAGCACACCCCTGCAATTCTAACACAGTGCGATTGGTCAAAAAGCTGTCTAACCATGCTATGATGAATTTTGCTGCTATATGCTTTATCACCTTCTTCTAGTCTTATTGTAATACTCTTTCTCTTTGCAGCCACTATACTCCAATTGTGATTTGAATAAAGCCTAGCTTACAGGCAATCATTCTTCTCACTCGTTTGTTTGATTGATCAATCAGTACAATTTATTCAAATCACTATTTGCAAATGGAACGGTTTCTGCGACCTGAGAAATTCAATGCTGACCCAAACGCCTCAGACGCCGCTAAACGTTGGAAACACTGGTTTAACACATTTTCTAATTTTCTCAATGAGCTGAACGAGCTCGAACCAGATAAGCTGAAAGTATTATTCAACTTCGTTTCCTCTGATGTATATGATTTACTTGCGGATTGTACTACATACGCCGAAGCCATTTCCACCTTGGAGGCCTTATATGTTAAACCGAAAAATGAAATTTTCGCTCGACATTTATTGGCGACATGCAAGCAAGAAGACGGTCAATCACTCGACCTATTCACTCATAAACTACGAAACCTTGCCAGGGATTGTAATTTCAGTGCTGTCAGTATGGAGCAGTATAAAGATGATGCACTCCGAGATGCCGTTATCAGCGGTATTCAGTCCACTGCAACCCGACAGAGATTGTTAGAACATTCAACACTCAACTTCCAGAAAGCATTCGATACAGCAAGATCACTCGAACTAGCTCTCAAACAATCTGAATCATATGCTAACAGGCTGCCATGCACAAACAATGATATCCCCCTTAACCAAACACAAATACACCCAGATACGCCCGTAGAGGTGACTGCCGCCGCGCATACTGCAAAATGTTATTTTTGTGGGTTATCTAGGCATCCAAGACCAAAATGTCCTGCCAGAGAAGTTGTCTGCAAAGGATGTGGAAAAAAGGTCATTTTCAACGAGTTTTTTGTCATCATCTGACACAAGAAATAACCGTCCATCGACAAGTTCAGTTGTTTCCGCTTTGTTCTGTTCCGCTGCTCCTGTATCCCTGTCTAATGCAATCATTATTGTTTACGTCAAAGGCATCCGACTGCAGGCTCTCATAGATACTGGGAGCTCTGAGAGCTACATAAATTCATCGGTTGTTCGTAAGAACTCTTGGGAACTAGTTCCGTGTATAAACAAAATAACTCTTGCTAATACCGAACATACGAGTCAAACCGAAGGCATGGTTTACCTACCCATTCGCTACAAGAAATCAGTTTATCCACAATTCAAATTTTCAGTCATGCCTAATCTGTGTGCAGATGTACTGTTTGGACATGACTTTTTGAAAATGCACGAAAAGGTCGAGATCCCGTTCGGAGGCCCCAAACCTTCGCTCTCTATATGTGGACTTATGGCAGCCAAAGTCACACCTCCGTCTCTCTTCGAAAACTTATCTGCTGACTGCAAGCCTATAGCCACTAAATCCAGACGCCACTCTTTTGTCGATGAGCGTTTCATCAGATCGGAGATTGAACAATTGTTGAAAGAAGGTATAATTGAGCCATCATCTTCACCCTGGCGGGCTCAGGTTCTAATTACTACCAGCGAACGTCACAAAAAGCGGTTAGTTATTGATTATAGCCAGACAATTAACAGGTTCACGCAACTTGATGCTTACCCTTTGCCAAGGATCGATCAACTAGTTGAAAATGTCGCTGTTTACAATGTTTTCAGTACTCTAGATCTGCGGAGCGCATATCACCAAATACCCCTACGTGACGGGGATAAACCATTCACCGCATTCGAAGCTGCCGGCAAACTCTACCAATTCCGTCGAATTCCATTTGGTGTGACCAACGGAGTCGCGTGTTTCCAGCGGATCATTGATGAACTAATAATCAAAGAAAAACTATCTGGCACGTTCGCGTACATTGACAATGTCGTCATCTGTGGGCGAGATAAAGCCGATCACGACAGAAACCTATCCAACTTTTTAAAAAACTGCAGAAATGTACGGACTAACGTTCAATGATACGAAGAGTATAATTGCCGTGAGTTCTATCAAAATACTCGGTTACGAGGTGTCCAAAGGTATCATCAAACCTGACCAAGACCGCCTGGCCCCTCTAAGAGAATTACCACCACCAGTCGATCTTAAATCTCAACAACGAGCAGTTGGCATGTTTGCCTATTACTCCCATTGGATACCCAGCTTTTCAGACACTATATATCCACTTATCCATAACCGAGTTTTCCCCCTTCCTGAATCTGCGCTTACTGCTTTCAAACAGTTGAAAAGCCGTCTCGAGGATGCCTTGCTAATCACAATCGATCATGCGGTTCCATTGACAGTAGAAACTGATGCATCTGACGTCGCGATCGCCGCAACGCTTAATCAGAGTGGTAGACCAGTAACTTTCTTCTCACGAACGTTGAATCACAGTGAGCAACACCACTCGGCTATCGAAAAAGAGGCGTGTGCAATCGTTGAAGCTGTCAGGAAATGGAGGCATTATCTTATAAACCACCCATTCAGACTAGTGACAGACCAGCGTTCCGTCTCTTTTATGTATGACAATAGGCAGCGTGGTAAAATTAAAAACGACAAGATTCAACGTTGGCGTTTAGAGCTGTCACAATACCAATTGTAATGAGCTCAAGCGATCAGGAGAACAGTGAGAAGACAAAGGCCTTGAATTTAGGCTTTATCGAACTTGGAACCAGAGTACAGGCTGTAAAACAAAGAAAGAGTTTAGTGGGGTACAATAACGTATACAAACAAACATACTACATTCTTCCCGGCGCGAAAGAGTAAAGGAATTAAGGGGGTTCGGATTTAGGTAGTGATGGCGAAAAACGGTGATTATATATCTGAATGGATTAGGCCTCGCGATTCCGAAGTTGGTACGGACGCACACGTTGTTGCTCTATCAATATTTGATTCACATCCGGATGGGATTGTGTCGGATTCGATTCAGTTAGCTCTGCTTGACAAGGCTCCATATCAGGCACTACATAGCCGGCGTCTGCATTATTGGAATCGGTCACGTCATTTTCTATCTGCTCAAACAATGTAGGATCAAGTTCAGGTGGGAGAGTTGAGCGATTACCGAGAGGTGCCAAATGTCTCAATGAAACCGTATCCTCTCTTCCATCAGGTAGCCGAACGATGGCATATTGTTGATTACACTCAAGTAGGTCCACTTCCTCCGCGACGGGATCGTATTTAGATGTGCGGTTATATTTTCTCAGTAGCACGGGGCCGGGAGAACTTAGCCAAGTGGGAAGAGATACGCCAGTTGTAGACTTTCGGCAGTACGAGAATATACGTTCATGAGGAGTGGCGTTAGTAGCTGTGCATAATAAGGATCGAATCGAGTGTAATGCTGCAGGAGAACATCTTCCCAGTGACTGATTGGCAGATTCTTTGATTTTAGCGCAAGCTGAATCGTCCTCCAAAGTGTTCCATTCAGTCGTTCAACCTGCCCATTGCCTTGTGGATTGTAGCTGGTTGTGCGACTTGTTGCTATTCCCTTATCGTGTAGGAAGTTTCGAAGTTCCTGGGACATGAAAGCCGCTCCTCTGTCAGAATGTATATATGCTGGCATGCCGAAAATGGCAAAAAGTTGGGTCAGACAATCGCTCACAACAGATGCAGTCATTTCAGAACATGAGAATGCGAAAGGAAAACGTGAATACTCGTCAATACACGTCAAAAGATATCTGTTATTAGATTTAGATGGCAGTGGACCTTTGAAGTCAATGCTCAAGCGCTCGAAAGGTTGAGTAGCTTTAACGAGGTTGACGGGAGGAGGATTATAAAACTTCGGTTTGACTTCTGAACAACTTCGACATTGGTTGACCATTTGTTTCACGTCGGAGACAGAGTAAGGTAAATTTCTTGCCCGAATAAAATGTAACATGCGAGTAATTCCAGGATGGCACAGTTTTTCGTGAAGTTCACGCAATTTATTAATATCACATGACATGGCCGAGCAATGTCTGGAAAGAGCGTCAGCAGCAAGATTTTCATTTCCAGGACGGTAAACCACGTCATAATGGAAATCGGTTAATTCCAGACGCCAACGAAGAATTTTGTCATTCTTTATCTTGCTTTTGTGTTGAATGTCATACATGAACGCGACTGAGCGTTGATCGGTCACCAATTTGAAGTGACTGCCAATCAGATGATGCCGCCATTTCTTGACAGCTTCCACGATAGCATAGGCTTCTTTTTCCACAGCTGGATACTTGCGCTCGGCTGGAGAAAGGGTTCGGGAGAAAAGGCAACGGGTTTCCCTTGTTGGCTCAAAATGGCCGCAATGGCTACCTCTGAAGCGTCCGTCTCGACAACCAGTGGTACGTTTGGCTCAATAACAGTCAGAGCGGCATTCTCTAATTCCAGCTTTAATGATTCGAATATGTTTAGAATATTTCTTGGAAGTGGAAAAGTTTTGTTATGGATCAGATCATGAACTTTTTCCGAGAATTTTGGTAACCATTGGGAATAATACGCAAATAAGCCGACGATCCGCTGTTGTGACTTTAAATTGTTGGGTGGTTCCAGTTCTCGAAGACATCGAAAACGTTCGGCATCTGGTCGAATAGATCCATTAGAAATTTCATAACCGAGGAGGTTTATTTTGGATGCTGCGAGAGTAGATTTGTCTGGGTTGAGAGTGATTCCGTAGGACTCGACAGCCACCATGAATCTAGATAAATTTTTGTCATGATCGGATGATGTTTTGCCACAGATAGTGACATTGTCTAAATAAGCAAAGGTGTCCCTCAGATTCGCTTCCTTTATCAGTGTATCCATGATTCGTTGAAAAACGGCGACACCGTTGGTGACCCCAAAAGGGATTCGACAAAACTGGTACAGATTTCCACAGGCCTCAAAAGCAGTATATGTTTTATCAGACGCATGAATCGGGATCTGATGATATGCACTTTTAAGATCCACGGTGCTGAACACACGGTAAGACGCGACTTTTTGTATCAGGTCATCTATACGTGGAAGCGGATAAGCATCAAGTAAAGTGAAGCGATTTATTGTTTGACTATAGTCAATTACTAAACGCTTTTTGTGATTATCGTTGGAAGTAACTAGCACTTGGGATCGCCACGGTGATCGAGAAGGTTCTATGATATTTTCTTTCAAAAGTGAACGAATTTCATTTTGAATAAAAGTCTGATCTTGCGGCGAGTGGCGCCTTGACTTGATGGCGATTGGCTTGCAATCACGAGTCAAGTGTTCGAAGAGAGAAGGTGGTTCAATCTTCATGGCAGCAAGACCGCAAACGGAAAGTGTAGGTTTTTCTCCGTGAAAAGGAATTTCGACACTTTTATGTTGCCGTAAAAAGTCATGACCGAGTAGGATGTCAGCACATAGGTCATCCAGGATAGACAACCTAACATTATGGTAACTATCAGATTGGTAATGCAGTAACACAAAACAGTGTCCTCTAGTTTGACTGGAGAAACTGGTCGAGGCCAAAGTTATATCGTGACGCGATGCAAAAATGGGTACTTTCAACTTCTGAGATGCCGAGTGTGAAATAAAACTTTCCGAACTGCCAGTGTCAATTAAAGCTTGGAAAGGAACTCCATTAATGACAACGGGCACAATCGCAGAGGATAAGCAAGAGGGAGCAGCTGCACCCACTGAGGAAAGGATTGCACTCGCAGTCGATCGCGGGGACTTCTGTGAGTACTTGGATCGACAAACTGTGAGTACTTGGATCGACAAACTTTTTGAAAATGGCCTGTTTTACCACATTTGCGACAGACTGATTCTCTAGCGGGACATTTATTTCGGGGGTGGCGTCCGTATCCACAGAAGAAGCATGTATCACTGCTGACACTAGAAAGAACATTATGATCAGTTGAAGGTGGATTGGTCAAGGATATAGTCGGATCCTTTTTAACATCCACAAATGCACAAAAATTCGGATCAGTAACGGCGTACGATAAAGAATGAGTTTGTGCAGCTTCGAGAATTTTTGCCTGTTCAATAGCCGAACGCAGATCCATTGATCTCATTTCTAATAAACGGAGGCGTACAGTGTTTGAGTGAATACCAGAAATGAAAGAAACTTGGACAGCCTGATCGCGATGCTGTTCTGCCGTGACTTCTTGAAAGTTACAATCCTTGGCCAGTGAATTGAGCTTTAGAACGAATTGGTCGATATTTTGACTGGATTCTTGTTTACACGTAAACAAGCTGTGTCGGGCAAAGACTTCATTCGTTGGTTTAACATATGTTTTCTGCAAAACTGAAATGGCAGATTCGTAAGTGACACAGTCTGATATTAGACTATACACGTTCGGCGAAACATAGTTGATGAGAGTGTTTAGTTTATCGGGTTTCAGTTCAGCAATTGAGGTCAGGAAGTTAGAGAATGTGCAATACAAGTGAGTCCAATGACGTGAGCTATCTGGTGTGTTCGGGTCAGCGTCGAATCGATTCGGTCTCAGGAAGCGATCCATTGATATTGAAAACAAGTTCGATAAATTGTAATGAGCTCAAGCGATCAGGAGAACAGTGAGAAGACAAAGGCCTTGAATGTAGGCTTTATCGAACTTGGAACCAGAGTACAGGCTGTAAAACAAAGAAAGAGTTTAGTGGGGTACAATAACGTATACAA
>JACCGJ010018480.1:0-22998 GCA_013407085.1 Atriophallophorus winterbourni | reverse complement strand
ATGGCGTCCAAGCTTGTATCTATTAATTTCATTTCACATTTTGGAAATCGAATAATATTGCACTTCTTCAACTCCCCAACTACATTTCCAGTGTATTAATACATCGGATCGATACAAAATGTTTTCATGTTTGTAATCAATTCGATGGAATAATGTTTGGGTACCGATCGTGTTATTCATAATGCAAAGGAATTTGTGTGGCATCGGTTGAATATTTTTTTTGGTAACTTTCACTTCTGACCCATAAGCTTCGTCAGACCAAGGGTGATAAGTCAGTACAGGGACATGATTAATATCAGCACCCACGCCCACTATTGGACCTTACGCTACATCTCATAGTACTACTACAGTGTGGTCACTCTCTGGGGAATGACCCGGATCAGTGGAATGGAAGAATACTGCACTTCGTTCAACTACATTTCTGTGTGTAATATACATCGGATCGATCCTGAGAATGTTTCATTGTAATATCCTTTAGCAAATTTCTAAGCAGCACGGCTTAAAACGATAACACAAACGGTCAATTGAATGAGCCATGCATGCAATTATGCAACTGGAATAAAAGAAACCAGTTTCGATAAGACGAGCAGAAGTCGGAGAGCCACACGAATACTCTGAATACTGACAGCTCACAATTTAAAATATTTTGTGGATTGGTTCGTTCATTGATTCACTAAAGCGGCAAGAGGCTCGTTACGTTGATTCAGATATTCCAACGGAGCGGAACTTGAAACGCGAATTGAATGCCATGTTATCAGTTTAGTTAAAGAAAGTGAACTATTAAAAAGTAGATCAGGTGATGTATTATGCTGTACACATTCCTCGAACTTATACCATAACACTTTGGACATTTCAAGCTTATTGATCGGTTAGCACAAAGACCTTTCGCTAGAATACCTGATCACTAGTGGAGTGCATTTAGTTCACATCTGATGCAACTATGAACTTATACCACATTCTGTGTGTCTATATTCACACTTGGTAAGCTTCTTGATATAGACTGTGTATCTGGAAAAATTTTGATTTCCGGATAATTCAGACGCACTGGTTGCGCGGAACGAGCCACCTAAATTCACATTCAGATTGGAATCTATATTGCAACTTTTAGGTACAACGTCCGTTTAGAATATTCAAGGTAATTCAAGGTATTAATACTTTAAAAAGCAACAAGCTTAACAACAACCATAGGATGGTAAACATTGAAATGTAAGTGCATAAACAAGATAAAGAATTAGATTAAGCAGTTAAAGTCATACAAGCTAGTGGAGTGAGCAACGGTAGAAGGTAAAATGTTCCAAGTAAAACAGACACGGACAGAATAAAAATACTTTCTACAGTTCAGGCGGGAATGATGTGCATTAATCAAATAGCACTCCGTAATTTGGCAACCAGGGTTTGATCGGCTACATTGAAAATGCAGTGTTGTTAGAAGAAGAAATTTTGTTTATATAATTATGGTCACATCTCGTGAAATTGAAGTATCTAAAATGTTTAAATGCTCGTTTAGAAGCTGTAATGCAACACTCGCGAGGCAAATTGAATGTACAGCTCAGACGCTGTTTAACGAACACCTCAACGGTCTTTAGACATTTGAAAACAGTTTGCTCTGATGTACCATAGCTTGTAACGTTCTTACACGGAGATAGCGAATCGTTTCCTACTGACAATACCGGTTAGGCGATCTCGCAAAGATCTAATAGTAGGATTTCGAATAAGTTTCATTTGCTAGACACGAGGTATCCAAACCATCATCTGACATTAACAGATACAGACTTCGGTACCTCAGGGTTGATCGATCGCATATTTTATTCAAGGTGTTGTTTGTGCTTAATCTTCTATAAATTCCGTAACTCCCCACTCTTACAGAATTCATTTTGATTGAGGATTTACGGCAGTTAAGCATTCGGTATTCGCTGCGATTGCAATTCAATTCAATTCAAAGTATTGTGGTGCTCACATCCCCATCCCTTACAATTTAATTCAATTTTAATGGTCTAAAAAGCATATAGCTTAACGAAAACCACAGAATAATATGGTAATTACGAATAACATGGGTAGAAAAACGGGATTTTTTCAGGAATCAAGTAAAAATCCATAGGCTTTTTCGGGTGACAATGATGATGTGGACACCTCAGAAACTACATATGTTCAATACAGATTTTCTGTTATCATGGATAGCATACCTCTATATACCCCATCTTCGTTTCATTTTGTATAAACCGCTTTATCACTGCTTCATTCGCTATTTAGGAATTGAGCATGTATACGGCATAGCGTGTGTTACTGTTTCTCATGATTGTATCGCATTCATACAAGCCTCGAGTAAGGTCAACTATTACGCAATGACGTTTGAACACCATCAGGTACTTGAGCTATAGAAAAGCGTTTAAGAAGGTAATAATGATTGCAGTGATTTCTCAGTTTTATTTTCATGTAAAAGAAATAGAGCCTCATCGATGAGAGAAAATAAAATTTTCCTAGTGCCAACACCTGCACTGGACAGCTGATTTCGTGCTATTAGTGCGTGTGAGATTAGCGTAGATTTGGCATAACTGAAATGTTATTTTCAATTACGGCAACTTCGTAACTTGAAGGGAGGAAGAAAGAAACGGTTGGAACGAAGTTGACCAGACATTATACTTCAGTGATGTCCGGGTGTAGTATTCATCGGGTATTGGTTAGCATATATTTACAATTATTCTGAGCGCATGCTATAATTCGATCCCTTACAACACGGAACCGTCCAAGATCTATATTGATCTGCGATTTGCAGTTATGTATAACCATGATGCATTTTCTCTGTCGAGCTACGGTTTCCTAGGCAAAACGGTCTATTTTTGCTTTGTTAAAACAATTTACTGACGAAGTTGGACGCACGAACAAACACGTGAATGTGATGGCTATATTAATGTACGGTACCTCGATAACTCGAAAAATTTTGTCATAGTCAACCACTGATTCATTTTGAGTAGGATATCCACCCACAGGTTTTCGGGAAACTTTTATGGCTGAATTAAAACATACCGCTGCAACCAATGCAATTAGTTCATTTCAATAATAATCTTTCGCGCCTAAATCAAAGTCATTAAAGGTGCGATACAAACATGTGATCTGATCAGCACTGTCTTCAATCTAGACAAATAATCTGTTAGAACTAAATGATGGCAAGATTTTTGACGTTAATAACTTCGAAACAAGGCTGCAGATCATTTGAGGCACATCTTCTAAAGTAGAACGATTTAGAAGCACTTTATATTGGTCTATCATAATAATTTTATGTTTTACTGTGTTAAAAACCACGAACACGGATCCATGTAATATGCCTCGCATGTCCAAGTACATGATGGCAAAATTCTACCTGGGAAATTTAAGTGTGAATTTCTTAAGATGTGTTTCTAAAGATTGCGAGTTGCGAATGCTTGAGGATTAATATCGATCAACCAACACGACAAAACTTACATAATAGATTCTTTGAATTGGGCGCAAATCCTTTCTGCCACAAATGACAATGATTCGCTGGCCGACGGTTACATTGTATTCACGTACGCGACAACTGCGTGAAATAGAATTGCAGTTTTTGGATTACTACTCGTGCAATTGCAATCCATAGATGGATTAAAGAGCAGTTATCATTAAAGGATAGTATATAATTTAGGGTTTAGCGTTTGTGCATGTGTGCATGCGCAAATAATGGGCTTTCTAGCATCGACGTCGTATATCGCATAGCTTTATCGTTAAAAGTAAACATTCGACAGATTATGGGACGTGAAAGCCGTCAGAAAGATGCTTGTGATGGCTCTCGATGTTCCATGCTGTGGAACTGTGCTAAAAAATGTGGAGATAAGTTCCGGCTTGGTGTAGAACTAAACATGAGCAACAATCATACCGTTTCCATTAAACAAAAATTGGGGTTGTATAACTGAGCGCATTATTCAATCCTACCTTCTACTTGTGATATTGCGGCAAGTACAGAAACACTGCTAAATGTACAAATTAATTGACGCCAAAAATCATTGTGCATAGGATCCAATACCAATTAAGAGATTCTTTGGCCTCATAGGTTGGAGGTAGCAATGGTAGTAATAGAAAGCCTTGAATCACTTTATAGTTGGTAAAAATAGAAAAATTACGAAATTATAACTTACAAAATTGAGAAACTTCTTTCGAGAGATAGGAGTTTGGGATGACAGATGTAGCGTTATACGGTTAATAGAATGTAAGTACGGGGTATGTGAGCACCTTGTCGCTTGAACCAGAAGCGCTCTGCGATTCGTTCTAATTTTGAACATTGTGGTTCAAAACACAACATTTATATCACTTAACACTGTTTAAGTACTTACAGAAACTTATCAAAGTATCTTCACCAGAGGATGACAAACATCCAGAAACCAATAACAGATCATAAATGTCGGGAATAAGGGGAACAAAAGTTTGGTCATTTCAAGCGTTTCAACGCTTGATTCTGTTCGTAACCAACGCAACGCGTTTTACGAATACTAGGCAGCTGTAGCATTGATACAAAATTACTTTTACCACTTTTCCACTGTGCTACGACTCATTTAATACAATCTTGCTATCTCATCTTAATAAGTGCAAGCAGTCCATAACCTGTGTTGGAATGGTGCAGTTCATGTTGGCAATGGCAAAGTTGCTACCTTTAAAGCTACTCGATTTGCGGGGGGTGCCTTTTGCACAAAATCAGAAGCAACACCCCCAATTCATGCATACATTTGTAACTGCACTGTAAGTCCTTCTTATTTTATTTGAGCTGTATATCGAAATGAATGCGTGTGCGAAGGCTTAGCATTCTATGTAAGGCCATAAGTTACCTTCAACGTCTCTAATCGATCCTCTTGAACTCGACATGAGCTCAGGTTCATCTAGCATCTAATATAACTAATCTAAAATCAAAGGTCAATAGTATGTTTCGTGTTGGTTAACTATCATCTTATTCGTCCGTTTGGGTATCCGACTTGCAAACGAATACAGCCTTTTGCTGTCTGAATTTTCCGACTCGAACTGCATAGCCACGTGAATATCGGACGATGAAACCCCATGTCGAACGGATTCAACTGCGCAGAGCTCGTTTATCTGGGCCATTCAGCAGTTTTTGGCCAGCTGGTTGAATTTCAGACCTTGACGAGTGTGATGTTTAGTTTATTCGTTGGACCATCACACGATGTTACAAATGTACTCGCTAAAATTAGTTGCGGATCAACTGTTTGTGTGGCGTGCATAGTCCAAAACATTGATGCTCGAAATGTTTGTTAAGCGTAGACTGGGTGATTTGTTTGTTGGTGCACTTCAGCTGTCATTTATTATCAGACGGTATATGACGAAAATTCTCTAAAAATATCTCCGTGTCTACGCGATAATGTTACGAGTGTTTTTGTCAAGCAGTTGAAAAAATGACACTCGTGAAATTCGTATATTTGTGATGTTGCTTTCTGTGGGACTGCTGTTGCTAACTTGATTGAAAATACCTTTAGATGTTCGAATGTCACAGATTCACGAAGTCAAGCTGAGATATACCGAGAGGAGTTTATAAATGACCAACATTTTAATGATAGCCATTGTTTTCGGCCTCCTTCAGTCAACGTCGAACATGGATGAATGATAACCATACACCTTAGATAAACGCTGTACTAACGGGTAATGAATGCATATGCTCATCAGAGGGTCTGTGAGTAATAAAACAGCCAACCAATGGTGAAGATTATATAAGCTCTGAACCATAGTCAAATGGGCTTAGTACAAACAACCAAGGTTATAAAAAACAAATGCACCCAGTGAATCTGTTTCAAGCCTTTAATCCTTTATTTTCTATCATTTTCACTGTATTCAAATCTATCAATGAGCATCATGATTGATTCAGTCTGATGTGCGGAAAATTGACTTCCAAGTGTCGACAGTGTGTACCATCCTACCACTGCTCTAACGCACACGGATAATGATCAATTTGTCACCACCCGGTGAGTGAAAACAGCATGTAACCTATGGTGAAATGTAAGTGCCTCCAAACATTAGCAGTTGGATGTATTACGCTTGACACCTGGAATGTTAGGTATTGAGAAAAAAGGAACGGCATATCTGGGTAAATATTCAGGAGCAAACATTTAAAAAAAATCTGCAGACAAAGTAAAATTTTATTTAGTACCAAACTATTAAACGGGTTTTAAGTACTTCTTCAGTGCTGGCAGGGGGAATGTGCCCGACAAGAGATACGAGACAAAGATAATCTATTTAAGAATAATGGTGATCGAGGCGACTACAAAATTTAAAGAGGAATCTCCCTTCTGAATGTTGTAGGCAAATTTTTGGTACGCTTTTACCGATGCGGCTACAAGAATTAGCTGATAACGTTTACTCCGGATCTAAATATCGCTTTCCTATGGAAAGATAAACCGTAGCTTCCATTATGGAAGCATTTGCTTTAAACACACACATTGGAAAGACTGATTCGTGATATACAATATTAAAGAGATTCTAGGTTTTAAAAGTGGTCAAAAATCGCCTAGTATGGGGTGGACCACTGACAGTTATAACTTCAACCGTATTATTCTGGCTTATAGAATTGAGTCTACCGAAGGACATCCACTAAAACACTTGCTCGATGTGTGTGATGGGAAAGTGACACACGGACACACCTTATCCCTTTACGTTCCAAGTACTCGTATTGATTGTCGGCGCCATTTTTTCGCCGTATGTGCTATATTTCTTTGGAATTCCCTACCCCAACATGTGGTGGACTCTCCTTGCCTGGCGGTGTTTAAAGCGAAATTGGACTTACATATGCAAAAGAATAACATTCATAAGCCTTACATTTGATATTCACTATTGCTTTCATACTATTGTATTTTTCATGTTTTTATTCATACCGAAATCCTGTGGTGTTGTAAAGTATTAGTTTTTTAACCATAAATCCATGAATCCTTGAAACCGTGTTGAGCTGAAAGCATGCTTGACACAGATTAAGTTTCTAACGCCAGCCACGTTTGCGTTCCAGTTGACGCTGTAACCCGAACTTATGTGTAACACACAAAATTAGAGTGTAAAATGTCAAGTCTGAAAAAATTTTCTTGTGAATATTGTTTTTGTTGTTGGGCTCCGCTGGTCTATGTGGACTATGGATGGGCATCATATACGCATGATTATTTGATATTACGCCGCATTTAAGAAAACTATACAGTCCAATCAGACCACAACCTATTGAAAGCGGTGCTGAAGAATCAATTGACGTAAAAGTCCACAATAGTACTAATGAGCCCAATTAACAATATGTAAAATCTTTAGAAAAATGCTTTGAACTTTTGTAAACAAATTGTTTTTGACTACTAGTATTTAATCAGTAGATAATGTTTCATAATAAAACGTAAAATTGACAATTGTGACGCATGTATTAAGAAAAGCAAATGCTTACTCTTTGTTCAAATCGTACACGATGTCATCTTCAAATCTTGGATGAATGCTTAAAAATGAAAAATATCTTCAATTTTATTACCAGTTATACAAATAAATACTTTAAGCAAGTAAATTTTAAAATGGTGTAAATTTTGTATAGAATATTGAGTCATATCAGTTTTACATAATAAAATTTGCTTAATCAAAATCCATTTCTTAGTGAAATTCAGATAAAAATGACTACCAAGGAGTTCACCATAGTCCTCGTTACAGGCAAATGCATATAATGAGTATTTCAGACGAAGGCACTTAGGATTGAAAAAAAAACTATTAAAATAGTGTCAACGGTATGTTCATGTCGCATTAGGCATGAGATAACTTTAACACACCCAAGGCGATTCATTGTGATTTGAAACTGTTAGACCCATCAGTCGAAGTTACTAGATAAATGAAATTCCTCACTTGGACACTTTCGTTTATAGACAGAAGTGTGAAACATCAACTGTACAATTCAAACCTAATTCCAAACGAACGCCGTTCTAAACGGCTTACTGACACTTAATCGTCAGACGCTTAATCCCCAGATATTTAACCACCAGACATTTAATAACCAAGTCACTTGGCCCCCAGTCAATTAATATTAAGTCACTTAATTCCCAGGAAGTTATTTAAGATAAGAAGTTATTTAAATGTGTGCAAAGACTCTTGAATATGGTACAAGTTCTAAGCATGTGTAATAGATTAATAATCTCGTCCGTCATTTATAAAATCGAACACTTATGTAGCGATGAGTAGGAAAGAAAACGCGATCGTTAAAAATCAAGTTGAGGGCTTGCCAAGCTATGTTAATCCCAAGAGATTTATCAAACGTCAATTCATTTGAGTAAAATACCCAACACCCAAGGCATAGGGAAATCAGCATTATGTCGAAGTGATGAGTAAAATTTTAAATGCGGCGTCAATACTGACATTGTAAAAGTAGACTAATGCTCATAGTTCGGACCAGGTGTGGCTCAAGGTTAACTTATCGCTAAATAGTTATACCAGCTGTAACTACATAATTTAGCTTGAAGACCGCTCTAACGTATATTTACAGAATAGAAACCTAAGGAACTTCATACATGGAGTAAAAACACAAGAAGTACATTAAAATGTTTCCCCGGAAAGAGAGGGCCTATAGTCTTTAATAAGGGACTCAGCATTGACCGATCACGTACCGGACATTGGGCACAATGTTAACCTTGAGATAACGTAGACCACAACATCTGCCTGCGGTAGCCGTTGATATCACTATGCCAAAGGAGAAAGAGATATCCAAAATATGGCACTTGGCACAGTTGCAGACAAAGATCAATTAAAGCTAGATGTCTGTCTAATATTGAATCTCTAAAACAACCTTATTATTTCCAGCTTCTTGGTCATGCAGTTTCAGCCACGCACACGTTAACCACAGTGTAAATCAAACTTATTCGGGTTCACTTGCAAGAGATTAACTTGGATGTTGTTGTTGTACGGCAGTTAAATTGGGACCGTCCACTCAAGACACTAACGGAGGCTTAATGCTTTCCGTTGGAGGAACAAAATATTTGGATTTTCAGAGAAATATTTTTTATTTATAGACGAGTCAATAGTACCATGTTGCACCATATTTCAAAACGAAGTCGATCGAAAGGAACCATTGGACTCGAGTTTCGTTTTTAATAAAGCTCATCAGCAGCGCATATCCATGACTGCATCAGAATTTGTACCCGGCACAGTCTTGATGTTAAGCCGATGCTTCAGCCGCTCAGCCAATCCGAGCGTCAGGATACGCTGGATTTAGCGAGGCCTTCGAATCGGCTATGCACACGATTGTTTCAATTGTTCCTGGTAAGGCTATATGTTTACCAATTTCATCATGTTTTCGAATCAACGGAGGTCATTTTTGACGCACAATGTTTATACGAAATATTTGATGCTAGGATTTAAATCGAAGCTTTTGTCAAAAATGGTCATTTATAGCATTTGTTAACGAACTGGATCATGCATCAAATATATCAATCAAAACGGACATCATGCAGTTTACAAAATGTAACCTGATGTCGTGACCTGTTCATTATTTTAAATTTTACGGTGAAAATATTACAATCGCTGAAAATACGTTTATGGGAATAAAGCCAATATCTTCTTCTACCTCATCATGAGCAGAACGATGATGAATGTCTAATGTGTTTCAGAAGGAAAAGACCAGACAGCCGAGTGATCGGTTGAGAGACAGTGTACAGCCACCGTCTACCATTTCTGAAACCCATCGGGCATCCACTACTTGTTAAGACCGAATTGCTTCTGTTCATATGGAATAAGTTCAGCTTGGCCAAACAGAAGGATTGGCTGAGCGATTCACGCATCGACTCAACATCAAGACGGTCCCGATTTCAAATCCAGATCCAGTCTTGGATATTCACTGCGGATGAGCTCTAACTTGAGTCGACCGCTTAATTTGGATCGACTTTCCTTTAAAATATGAAGCAACATTCTACTGATGAGTAGTCTATAAATATCGTGGAAGAACAAAATAACAAATGCTGAGGTGTGCTACGAAACCTATTGCGGAGGTGGGAGGTTGATTAACTAATCACGAGCTCTCGAATGATATAGAAAACGCCAGCTTCTCCGGTACAACACGAGAGGATGAAGCAGCGGAAAGATCGACGACGACAATTAGGAACTCGTGATAATTCAGGTTTCGGAATTAGGACTGTTCGAGCGACATATTTGGAGCCATGAGATGAACAACATCACCGCGTTCGAACACTGACTAATTCCTCAATATCGGTCAAACGAGCCCTGTACTGGTTGGCACGAAATCGACTGACAAATCACATCGAAGTGACAACCGAGACAGGGATGTTTAGGATCAGTGTTGTGATTGTTTGTTTTGTCTATATAAGATGGGCGTGTGTTTTGTCATTTGTCTTGTGCGTAGTAAACACATATGACCAATCGGCTTTATCTTGCCTTGTGAGACTCGTTAGCGTTGGATATGTTGACCTCAGAGAGGAATCGAGACCCGATCGGTGCGTTCAAGTGGCTGTGAAACGCGTTGCACCGATGACCCGAAATGTGATAAGTGCCCAAATGTGCGTCAGCTGTCATTTGCTGCTGCTCTTACCCCACTCGCTACATCATAACGACAGCACTGAGTCATGTATACATAATGGATCATGGTCAGCTATCGATTGGAATATGTTTGGGACCGATCATGTATTCATAATGCAAAGAAATTTGAGTGCAATCGGTTAGAGCAGTTTTGGGGTAACGTTTCACTTCTGACACAAGCTTCGTCAGACCAAGGGTGGTAGTCAGGACAGGGAACATGATTAAGTAGTAGTCAACCATCCACCACCACTTATTTGACCTTAACGCGAAACAGCCTATAGTACACCTACAGTGTGTCACGTCTCGTGGGAATGACCAGGATAATGGTCGTATTCCAAAATCTCTTTGTCAAGTATAAATCGAGAAGTAAACAAACACATTGATTATTTTTTGGTAAGCAATGTGATTTTCTCTATCTGCGTTGACCTGTTTTTATAATCAGTTTAACATCTGAAGAATTATGATAGTTTCATTAGTCTACATATGACAAATTACCCTCAGATTGCAGTTATTTAAAAGAGGATCTATCATAATAACTAATAGATAGTATACTACAGATATGAACACTCTCTTGCAAAGTAACCAGTGAAGGCTACTAACACATAAATTGTGTAACCACATATAAGATAGAAAACATAAGGTGCAACATACCGAATCTTACTAACTTACATATTGAACATAATCACAGTTTGAACATATTTTCACTTAGTATACAAACAACACACTAACTGACTCTAAAGTATCATTCAACATGATGCATATACAAGAAGAGATTACAAACCTACGCTTGATCGGAAGATGTATATTCCTGGTGACGCCTCGAGGGAAACAAGTATTCCGGTGTCGGGGCCACGGTAATCCGAGTCATGCAAAATAAAATGAAAATATTCACCAGTGATGTTGGAGGCATTTTCCTTACACCCGATTCAGGGTCCTATCGATGACAATTTGAACTAATCGCATCACGTGATGAGAATGAACCCATGGTTGTTTTTACCATTATGGTGGTGAATCGAACATAATTCGAATAGTGACTCACATGGTGAGATTGGATAAGTGAACTCTATGCACTATGCATAGCGACGAGTATCACGCCCACGTACACAATCAAATTATTCAGTGCTGCTGCACCCGTGTTTTCATACTGTAGCAGCTATAATAGTGGCGCTGAATTATAGTGAACTTAAGGCTTCATGTTGCTTTCAATGTGAAAAGTCACTGTTTCTTGTGATCTTACCTTATTGCCAATAGGTTGCATATGCGGTTTGTACAGTTGGTTTGGTTGGCTCACATGTCACATATGTGATTCAAAGTCTTCCAAAATAGCCTAAGGATCTTTGCTATCTTCCAGACAGCAGTTAATCAGCGTAGCCAATGATGTTGAATAGGGTTACTAGATTTAGAGCAACCGTTAAGCGTTTGTTTCTTGACAACATATCTTCAGCTATCAAAGTCTGGAAGTGGTTAATTCCGACTTAGTCACCACACATCAGAACTGTTTTAAAACAGTATTGGTGGGCAGTGTTGAGAATGTACTAAAATTGCGAACCTATTCACATGCATTATAGAAAATGAATAGAAGAGACAATAAAATAAACAATGTTAGACGAGATTAAAACGCTAGGATAGAAAAAATGACCAGATAAGTCTGCGAGGTTGGTAGGCCACGTGACTATACGGCCTGATAGTCTTTCGAAATGGGGAAGGTGGCTCGGAATATGGGTAAGAGAGCGCTCACAAGGTTGGCTTATGTTGACTGTGATTAATTGGGAAAATGTGGATAGGCGAGAGAATATGGGTTATCGATTTCGAGGATATCACATTTAGTATGAAAGTTAAAAGATGATTTTAGAGTTGTAAACCAGGGTGACGAAAGCTGTCTTCAAGCGATCTGCGCTAGCCGTATCTGGAGAACCACTGTGCTCGGTGATGTATTTTGCACGTCACTTAATGATTTCAAAATGTGCAATATATGCTGCTTGCAGGGTTTTAGGCATGCGAACGGTTCGAACAAAAACAGGAAGCTGTCGTGCTGATGTCTCTCTAGTCGTTCACGATCCTTGATTGAATGCCTGTCGGATTCGAAGTCTGGGCACCTCATTACCGTTTGTTTGTGCTTACACTTCTATATAATCCGTTGCTATTTAAGTCCCACCCTTCCCCATCTTTTAGTATTTTATTTTTTTTCTTGGTTGTTTGGCAGTTAAGCATTCCGCACATGCTACCGGTGTAATGCTGTCTCCGTTGATACTGATGAACACAAACAAAGCACAAGATTTAAAACCTTAAGATTTTAAAATTGTTAATATATTTGTTTGTATGCATTATAACGAAACAACAAAGAATTATACAGAATAAAACTAATAAGAAGAACATCATATCCTAATCAATAGTGTTTAACCTGATCGATCGTTCCCAAATTGTCAACTTGCCCAAAACTGGAGCTATTGATAGTTGTTGCAAAGGTCTTAATAAACTGAGTTCCATGCGCTGTCTTATTAATAGCTTCTTACAATACAAAGAGTTTTTCAATGCGTGGATCTCTCTCCATGTATTTTTCGATTGTCATCTGCCCTTTAAGCGAAACCTTTCATTTTATTCCTAAATACGCACGTGATTTCGTTATCGGATGCATTTTTTCCTTATTAGATCCTTTCCTAATTCCATTTTCATTACAAAGGAGCAATACCAGCGATAAGATTTTATCAATTAAAATGAGCGCGAGACTATCAGTTACTTGTCTGGCAGTTCCCTTTTGTTAAGTCAGTTTACTGAGTATAAAATTACTAATAATAAGAACTTTGACGTGCTTGTAGAGTGTCATACGTGGTTGGCATTTTCCGTCGTATCACAAATCGATTTGAAACAAGTTATTGAAGGATCAATGGAGTGTAGTTTTATGCTATAGTATTGTCGCTTTTTTGAAAAACAGCAAAAAACCGCGTGTTTTGAAACCACGGACAGCTGCTTATTTTAGGCAGTCATACATTTTGCTTGTATTTGCTGTTTGATGTTGCTTGGCAATTTGCTCGGCTTCAGACCTGTGTTTCATGAACACGATGTAGGTTGAATGGTGGGAATATTCAAACCGAAGTACATTTTCCAGTTAAAGGTTACATAAAATCGTTTTGCAACACAAACATACATAACAAAAAAGCTTGATCATTATGGATGCAAGTATTAGAACAAGCTCAACAGTCTTAAAACTAGTAGAAATCGTGCATACGAATACGAACGACTGCTATCTATTGAGTTACTGTGTTTCGGCCACAAAAACGTGCTTTAAAGAGGACGAATCGCTTATCGATGCCAGTACAACCACCACCGAGGACATCCCCAAGCTGAAATATCGCTAGTATTGAGCGACCAAGTTTAGCATTCGTATCTCGTTATTATAATAACGATATCTGAGCAGTCTGTCGTCTCCAGAAAGCACATAAATGAAAAAGAACCCAAGACTGTGTAGGATCGACAGACGAGCAATGCAACTCTTGGGAGGAAGTCACGCGTGAATTCAAAACGATATAAGTACTTACTCGATTTGGGAAAAACGAGATGAAACTACGTTACTAGCGGCAGATAATATGAGGAGGACTTTGAATCGACATCCAGTGATAGAGGATACATAATGAGAATTAATACGACCTGAGCAGCTTAAACGCAAAAGAATGCAATGGTTTAAGATGTCAAAATGAAGCCGTAGATTTATCGAACAATAATTCAGTTTCTCTACAACATTTTTAAACGATGACCACTTTTAGAACAAGATTAATAAGTAATATCGTGCGTAGCATTGCAAACATAAATGAACATAAAAGCTTAAGCCTGGAGATGCACTCAGATCAAGTTTGAAAAGAGTCATGTAAGTGAACTTCTAAAGAAAACAGAGACCTGTAACGATATTTCATGAAAAGGAAAATTCAGTGGATCAGCGTGGCTGTTGTTTTACCGGGAAGCATGTATTAGAATAGAAGCAACGGACATCTTCTCAGTATCACCCACCCAGCAGCAGTTTTGTGCTATATAGCTAAAACCTTGGTACAGGGATTTGCCATACGTAGTGCGCTGCATGTGAAAACACGCTGGAGTCCTGCTGGCCTATCGATTTTTCTTTCTCATACCTCTCTAGGAATAGACATCCTGACAGTATCGTAGGCCGCGTACGGCCGATGACTGTACAACACTTTGCATGGATCAGCCATGTGATTACATACATTATACGTAGCCACAAAAACCACCATTCTCATGATTAAGAAAACCATATGCAGATAAAATTCAATTTTCTGTCCAAATATGTCTACATTTCAAACAGGAATACTTGGTTGTACTCGGTTCATCCGCAGATCTGGTTTGCATCTGTACAAAATAGGCCCTGTTGTGACCACATTTGGGACATTTTTCTTCAATCTGTGCGGATGAACTATATTCATCATCGATCGAGAATACTGCATCTTCTTCTAAGCGGAGGCGCGTATCCTGCCGAGGTTTGTGTTGTTGAATAAGTGGTTGAGTGACGAACCATTGGTACGCGCAACACGGGGTTGAACAATTCAAGGCGTAACAATTTGCAGATTCTTGTATCATCAAAAGGGAATGACACAACGGGCAAAATAAAACAGGCATACTGAAAGGGAAAGTAAACAAGCACATAAAACGAAACCAAAGGACGATGAAAAGATCACGAAATAAAAAAAACTTCACAGTAGTGCGGTTGGGAGTTTAGGAAATTCTCAAAATTTAGACAGGTTTCCGAGTAGTTGGATTGACTGTATGTGGGCTAAATATGTCGATTAAAATGCGTAAGGGATGTAAAAGAAATCATAAAGGCAATCAGACTTAGGTATTCTGAATAATGCCAATGATACGGTTTGAAATTAATAAGTTTCACGCGAACTCATCGATGACACCGGAGTTTTAAATCCTTGATTCTGATCACATCCTATTTATCAAGGGAAGTGTCACCTCAGTAGCAAGTAATGGACGCTCAACTTTCATACAAACATGAAATAGATGTATGCATGTATGTAATCACAAGCCTGATTCAGGCAAAGTGCCGCACAGCCAAGGACTGCACGTGGGTTAAGATACCGCCAGGTTGCCCAGGCCTAGACAGATATGAGGAAGAAAAAAGAACAGGAAATGGTAGTGAGACTTCAACCTGTTTCAGCATGCAGCTCACTACCTCTGGCCAATCAATTTAGCACGATGTAAGCCGATGAAATAGATGAGGAACTATTTGGCTTCAAAAACTAAAGAAAATACATTTAAGTAGCAGACCGTTTTAGAGCGTGTTCTCTACGTTTCAGATTATAAAAAAATATTAAATGCCCTCCATACACGAAGTTTGAAATCAATGTAGAGTGCCATTATCGCTTCCTTTCTTCCTTCTAGTCCAGGCTAATCTGATATTAACTCAGTTCATATCAAGTCTATGACTGTATAACATTGCCTGATCACTGACTTGTGACTTTATAAATAATTAAATATCCACTTTAACAAAAGTAGAACCACTTGCGTTGTTTATCATGTAGCCACGAAGATTCGCGACACCTTGGCCATTATTATTATTATTATTACACAAATCTTTACAGACGATGTGCAAACAAGTATACCATGAATAGGGTACATGATGAAAGAAAAAAAGTAGGTTCCATGGTTCTTGTTGAAGGCGACATACTACCCGGTTGCCAAAGCCGAAATAGGGGGTTAGCTTAGGGGACCCCACCCGGAGCCTTTGACTCAAAAGTCTTCCCGCAAGGCAGCGGTTTTTTTCCTTCGCGAGAGCCGGTGACCATTTTGAGGGTTCTTGCGCCTCTCTTGAAGTGCCTCGGCGATTGTTCGAGTACGCCTCTCTAGCCTTTGCACGACCAGGTGCAACCTGCAAGGCAGCAAGGATTTTTCCTCAGGGTTCACTCCCAAAGCCACTAATACTAAAGACTTATTTTACTGGTAAAAGTGATCTAAAAAGCTACCTCAGCAGCAAATGATTTATCGAGGATGGTTCAGAAGTGCAAGCATGAAATTTGAATGAACACCGGCAGCCACAGTGGGTTGTCAGTGAGTGAACAGAAAGATTAATTTTAAAATAAATAACGGTATGGTAAAATTGTACTGGGCAAAAATGTTTATAATGATAAAACCTAGGTAGAAGAAAATTGGTAATCGCAAATATTTAAAAAAGCCAAACAACCCCGTTTTGAGCATAGAAGAATATCACATGATGGTAGGAAACAACATGAGTATATTCGTTGCCTCGGACAGGAAATATGGCAAAACAATATCGATTGGGAGGTGAATTTTCGGTTGCAGCTGAGCAGTGATAGCAAACAATGCAACACATTGACATTAGCACGAACAGCGTCATATAATTACTTGAACTAAAATAGATGAAGTGACTTTCTAGTTTACTCTGATAGCGTTTAACAGTCTTTTCGTTCAGATGAAAAACATTCAATTGCCGGCTGAATTGCCACAAGAATAGAGAACGATACATGCATTGTCGGTAAACAAACTTATATGAATAAGCATGCCCGGTGCTTTAAAATTTATTTTCAAACGACTAAGATTGAACCGCTTGTAATCACAATATGTTCATAGGTACATACTATCTATTCTCGTCATTAGAAAAAGCTTTAGTAACATACGTCCTTCGGGATACTTGCCCAGAATCTTTCAGGAAAATATGCTCTGTTGATCTTTCTCTGCAGAGGACGCATAGAGATTCCGAGTTGGAGATCACTTCGCCAATGAAGTCGCACTTGCAACATTTTTCTAAACAGTTTAGGAACAAAACTCATAAGCCAGATTCCGCGCTAATAATTGCGGTTCGTTTTTAAACT
The DNA here is from genome assembly GCA_013407085.1 of Atriophallophorus winterbourni. Lineage (NCBI taxonomy): Eukaryota > Metazoa > Platyhelminthes > Trematoda > Plagiorchiida > Microphallidae > Atriophallophorus > Atriophallophorus winterbourni. Next base: position 5,620 of record JACCGJ010018480.1, on the reverse strand, counting down.
CTGATCCTTAACTAGTGTAACGGGTCTGATTTCATGGATAACTTATATGACAAGTTCTATCTTGCCATTGAGGAGCGATTTTTAAAATGTCTCTATGATATATAATATTACCAGACTGGAAATCAGGTGAAACGACGCAGTCACCGATCCCACGTGGGAAGGAATACTATCAGATTGTATACACCTGCAACTCGTGGCTATAAGGAGCAAGTTGAGACGGCTGTACATTTTGTACATGAAAAGAGAAATTAATTAGCGCGAATAAGTAGACGAATATTATCAAGACAACTTCCTTGCGAGGGAGTGTGCAAGATTGCCGTTCATACTGGGGCATCTGTCTAGAGTTAGATCATGCGTCAGTCTGTGCTAAGCTATCGATGCGTGATGGTGGGAAACGTAGAAACGTTGCAAAGCAGTTGAATGTTGCCAGGCTTAATGATCTCCCGGTACTCTGTGAGTTTCAGGCCAATTTGAGTTTTCATCTTTCTACAGTTCCAAAAAATGGTATCGATGAACAGTGGAGAGGGGGATACAAACCTCTTTGGAAAAAGCCGCGTTGGATAGTTGTGAGCTGTCTTCCCGTATCGCTTTACACTGGGTTTCTGTGAATTCTCTTCAACTCATGGACCAACGTCGGTTGCTTTCTGCTGATAGCATACATGATGCGTCACGAAGGCTTACTAAACGTAAACTTTTTGTCAGTTTGATAACCGATAGGGAAAGTTGATGGAGTTCTGAAGCTAAGGAAATGGAATCTGAGGCAGCTGTAGGCAATTTCAGAAAATTGTTTCAACTCATCAGGACTACTGGAAGCGGGAAACCAGGCATCAGTGAGCTGATACTGGTTCGCCAGTTTTTAACAAGCACAGGAGCATAAAGCGATAGGCAGAACATTTTGAGGCACAGTTTAACTGGCCTTATGCACCCACTGATTTCGAGGATACGGAACAGTGTACAACGTCGTCGATTTATCTCGAGGGTCCCACTCAATCAGAGATTTAAAATGTACTCCGAGGCCTTAAGCGCCATCGGGCATCAGGTGCTGATGCTTTGCTTCTATCGTTGTTCAAAGATGGCGGTTTCGCTTTAGTTCGCGAACTTCAAGCGCTGTTCACCAACATATGGGGTGAGGAACGCGTTCCGATTCCTTGGAGAGAATCAGTAATTGCTCCGATTTTCAAAAAGGGACGGCGCAATTCCTGTGAAAATCTTCGGGGTATCAGTCTCATTTTAGCAGCTCCTAAAATACTGGCGTCCATCCTGCTTCACCGATTGAGTACCAAACGCGAAGAGCAAATCCGTGAGGAGCAAACTGGGTTTCGTGCCGGCCGAGGGTGCATAGATCAAATTTTCACACTCCGTCAGTTACTGGAGCAACGCTACACTTCTCGTAGACCAACTATCGTGGTATTCTTAGACATCCGAGCGGCATTTGATTCAATCGATCGCGAAAACCTTTGGATGTGTTTGCTGAGACATGGAGTGCCCGAGAAGTACGTTTGGATCCTGAAAGCATTATATTGCCAAACCTCGGGCAGGGTTCAAGCGTACGGCCAATTGTCGTCCTTCTTCAATATCTCCAGCGGGGTGCGACAGGGCTGCCATACCAACCGTTCCTTTTTAACTTCGCGATCGACGATGTCCCAGCTGGTCTGTTGGGCGCAGGTGTTGAACTTCCGCTGGGTGAGAGAGCTACCGATCTAGAGTATGCATAGGACATCGCACTTCTGGGAGATGACCCTCATATAATGCAACAAGCCCTGAATCGTATGGCACTTGAAGCTTCAAGGAATGGCATGTGCGTTGCACCTAAAAAGTGTAAAACACTTACCCATGACTGGAGTATCTTTCTTCAAAATCTAAATGTGTGCGATGTCAATCTTGAATTGGTCGACAGCTGTGTTTACCTTGGCAGCTGTATCTGCTGGCTGTTGTGTCGAAGACGAGATCTCATAACGTGTACGCAAAGCGGGTGTAGTGTTTGCTAACCATCGCCATTTGTGGCGTCGACGCGATGTTTCACCCAATATTAAAGGCCGAGTGTACAACGCAGTGGTGTTTGCTGCACAACTTTATGGCTGCGAAACCTGGTCTATCCGAGCGGAAGATGACCGTTGGCATTCTCTTTTTGACACCCATTGCCTGCGTAGGATTGCTCGCATTCAGTGGCAGCATCGCGTTACAAATATATGTCTGCAAGCGGGTGTCAGGACCAAGTGGCCATGGACTGAGATAAATGCTGCTGCTTGCTCGTTTGTGATGGGTGGGAGAAGTTTTAAGAATGGCTCCTCACCGTTTACGATACCGCGATTTATTCGCAGGGTCTGGTATGACGTAGCGCGTTAAGATTAAGAAAATTACTATAGCGCTAGGCTTAGTTAGGCGTATTCGTTTGACTGGGTGGATTCCAAATGCTCCAACTAATAGTTGGCTGGAAACCTTACGAAATATGTCTGGAAACCGAAGTCAGTGGCGCTAGTGTATTTTATTATGTGTCCTAATCTTTTATCCGGTATACTACTATTATATTACATTTGATGATCAAAAACAAGCAAAACAACCAAAAAAACACAAAACCGCACGCAGTGAAACTACAAAAACACGCTGCTTTTTGCGCATTTGCTTGTACATATTCAACTTGCCTGCTTTCCATTATTCACGTGCTTGCTTATCCATTTTCCCTGCTTTACATTGCTTGGCACTTTGTCTGGCTCCAGACTTGTGCTTCATGATGATGATGAAACAACGAATTTACTTCAGTTTAAGAGTGACAAACAAAACCGCGTTAGGAAAACAATTTTTAATCGCAATACGTGACGTAATCAACGAATACCATGTATATCAACTTGTTTCTCAATATCTACGTCATTAGTAAATATTTAATTGATGATAATAATAATTATTATAAAACACAAAACTGGATCCAGACAGTGCCCCACAGTCAGAGACTGCGCGTGGGCTGATATACTGTCAGGTTTCCCAAGCCAAGACAGATATAAGAAAAATAGAAAATGGCAATGAGACTCTAGCGTGCTTTCGTATGCAGCTGACTACCGGTGGCAAATCAATTTAGCATAGTTTAACTTGTGCAGTACTGAAATACTGCACAACTGCACATCCGTGCTGATAATGCTTTAAGTATCCCATGGTGCCAACTAATTCCAGCAATGGTGCGGAGACAGCGATTGTTTAACACCCGTGGATATCTGATTCTTTTCTGTCCTAAATTTTCGGGTTTCATATCTTTATAGTATGGCTGCGCGAATTGTTTCCCTATAGATTCTGCCATTGAGATTTTAAGACAAGCAACAGATGACCAAAGTTACGAAACTGTACAGTAGCTCTGGAGATGGGAGCTGAAATCAATTTGCTATCTCATTGGAGGAAACTATCGATCTTTATAAAACCTACGTGCAAATAGAGTATGTAAAACTCATACCTCGATACATGTATCCGGTGGTAGTATATGTATGAAAGCACAAGTCTTATCCAGACAAGCTAAGCACAGTCAGAGATTGCACATAGGCTAAGATACTCTCAGTTTGACAAGGCCTAGACAGATACGAGAAAATAGAAACAGTAGTAAGAATCCATCATGATTCAGCATGCATCTAACTACAAGTGGTCAGTCAATTTAGAAAGGTGTTAGCCGCACAGCACAGAAACACTGCACGATTGCACATCCATGCCTTTAGTAGTACAGAGGAATATAATTATATTAAAGACTTGAGGAGCCGGACAATGTGCCAAGCAACATAAAACAGGAAAGCTATATAAGGAAACTAGTGAAAAAATACGAGCAAGCAGAATAGGTGAATGTGGGTAAATTTAATGAATTATTTCGTGTTCTGACGTGCGTCTAATGCAGACAAATAACTCATTTTTGTTTGAGATTGACACCTGACAAGAGAAAGCATTTTATTCATTCTATGGATGGAAATTAGCTGACTTAATAATACGACCAAAACAGAAATTAAATTATTACGACAAATTTATAGACGAAATAAACAAACGTGAATCGTGCGCGAATAAACGACCTACCTTGTCCAAATTTATGTTCAAGTTCAAGTTCATGTTCAATTTGTACAGGGCTAAAGGTGGCAAAAAGCCAATCACGCACCGAGATATACTATAACGGTATACAGCTGAGCACCCGACACTTTAATGGGTGCATTCAAAAGGGGTTTAGATGCCCTTTGGCACGAGGTTTTCCCAGACATTTTCCGGGATTATACAGGTCGCCTGTTGACAGAATTGTCAAATTTTTTATTAATTTTGAATTTATATGGTATTTACAACGATTTAAAAAATACTGTCATATAATGCCATGTTTTGAATGTCATGTTTTAAATGTACGCACCAATTTTCCATAGCTAACCTTTCACCGGCTTGGTGAAGAAAAACCCTTTCCGTTTTTTCAGTCGCAGCTGCAAATACCAGGACCGAAGGACGGCCCGGAAAACACCTCACGGATCATCTAATACGACGAGGATACCAGAGAAGAATGAACCAACTCTGGCAGTGGTGAGCGCTCATTTAAAGCTTTCCACTGACAGAAATTATGGACGCTCGATTGGATTATCAGCCATTTGCAGTCCTGTACCAACTGAACTGAACTGAACTGAAACATTTGTTCATAATCAACTCAGTTATTATTAACAAAACACTCATTGTCCACGCAAGGTTTTCGTTCTTCGGGTTCGTTGATAGGTAAGCCAGTGGAGTAACTTTGTTTAGAGTTGATTTGTGTTGCTCGAATGATTTGATGGTAAAAAGTCCGTCAATGTTTGTGAAATTATATCACTTTGTGGAACAAAGCGTCTTTACAGTTGCCAAACCCAAGAAACGCCTGAATAGACGAATAGAGCTGGAACATTGATACTCTTGTATAACTGATAGTTTTTGAGGTTTAATACCGCAACTAACAATTCGGTGTCCAATAATTTCGACAGAACTCACACCAAACAGACACTTATCTTGATTAACTACAATGCCGTATTGGGACGTTGAAATACTTCACGAAAGTGTTTAACATGTTCAGCGGGATTTGTAATTGCGATTTGGACATCATCAATGTACACGTGTACAAAAGATAGACCGAGGAAAACTTGGTCCATGAATCTCTTGAAAATGTATGTGCGGCATTGCGTAAGCCGAATGGCATCCTGAGTAATTCGAACAGACCAAATGGAGTGGTGACGAAAGTTTTGGGAATAACTTCCATAGCTACGGGGATTTGACGATAGGCGCGCACTAAATACAACAGAGATTTTTTATGAAGAGACAGTGCAAAGTCATGTATGTGCGGAATAGGATATCGATCGTTACACGATTTAAAGCACCATAATCGCCACATAACGGCAAGCGTCCGGTTCGTTCTTTTTGACCATATGAAGAGGTTATGGTGTTTTCATCATTGTATATTTTATTACATTAATCCTACATATTTTGTCATTTGTTTTGTTATAATGATACATGTTAATATGAACACAATTTGAATATATTATTCACGGTGCTAGCGTGTTCTGCTTTGGGTCAAGTCTATCGTTTGATTGTTTTGGATCTGTATGCCGTGTTACGTTGAGAATTGTGTTCCGATTTGTTGGGTACAATAATCAGA
>JACCGJ010018476.1:0-34814 GCA_013407085.1 Atriophallophorus winterbourni | reverse complement strand
CTGACCTGAAAACAACGAGCGCTCCGCAAGTAGCTTTTGCTGTTGATGTCATCTGGCTTACACTTGACGCCCGACGAACACCAACCATAAAAAAGCATGAAAACTGCCGTGAAAACGAAAGTTGAATGCAATCGGTTAGAGCAGTTTGTGGTAACGGGCGCTGGAGGCTGAAGCCAGTTTGCAAGACCGCACCGATTTCAGCGTTCAGCAAATTATTAACGGCGCTGCTTGAACATGAATTACTTGTTCTAAAGCGGACAGTTATATAGACAGAAAGAGGGATTGGCAATGGTTACATAAGACGTGGAATCTAGCACAGGTCCACTTTCCTTTCTCAACTGCTTGACTCAAAAGGTGAATGGTAAAATTAAAAATTTAGTATACTTGAAACTAATGGACGAGGATGCCAAGCAAATCTATGCTTCGGCTCATCCAAAACAGGTATACCGTTGGCCATCTTCCACAAAATCAAGCACTTGTGCAGCGCGAGCTAGAAAGGAAACGTGCTCAGCAAGAAGTTCTCCGACAGCTTATAGATCATAGATACCATAAGTTTTTTAAAGCGCCAATTACAGCGGGTGAAATATCCCTCACAAAACACTAGCGAGCCACGGTATGCCAATTGTTTCTGAATGGTGCGACAATATATATACGAAAGGTAGAACTCTTCACATTTAGATAGCTCTACAAATGGTGATAATATATGATCAAGTGGAAGGATTTCTCTGGTGTGTACATAGGACAGACAGCCAGGGAACTTTATACCAGGATTGAAGAGCACACGAATCGCATCAAGAAACGTCCACAAAACGAGACGGCTAATCAATCAAACGAAGCTTTGCTTGACATGTGTTGGACATAGGCTACAGTATGGAGCTTGGAAACGTAGATGTACTGCGGCATAGCATGAAGCGTTATATGGAACGCCTGTATGCAGAGACTGTGGTAATCCCCAAGGCTGCATGCAGTCAACAAGGTAGATGGGGTCAAGATCTCCACGATGTAGCTCTCGGCACTGCAACGGACTAATTTATGTTTATATTTGATTATATTTTTAATCCCATTTAACTTGAGTGACAATTGTTATCCACGTTTAATCGTGCCTGCGTGAACCAGTGTCAACAAAGCTTCACCGAATTCACGCTGTGCCGGGGTGGATGGGTCAATTAATCCGGTCTTTGTCTACGTGACTCGATACTCTTAGGATTTCAATGGGTTGTTCGGTGGTAAGACCAATTACAGGTGGGGGGTGGAGTGCTACTTAACAGCATTCCGGGTCTGACTATCACTCTTGGTCTGACGAAGCTTGTGTCAGAGGTGAAACGTTAAAGAAAAACTGCTCTTACCGAAGGCATTCAAATTAAAATTCTCATGTCAATGATTAATCGGTCGATTTCAATGCACGGATGTGCAATCATGCAGCATTTCAGTCCTGTGCGGCATAAAACCGTGCGAAAATGATTGACCAGAGGTAGTGAGCTGCATGCTGAAACAGGCTAAAGTCTCACTACCGTTTCCTGTTCTTTTTTCTTCCTCATATCTGTCTAGGCCTGGGCAACCTGACAGTATCCTAGCCCACGTGCGACACTTTGCCTGGATCAGACTTGTGCTTTCATACCATACCATACCATACAAGATTTCCAAACACCATACTTGTTTCACTGTGGTAACCAAAGGTTTCATCCACCCAACCACGAAATGCCACAACCAGTAGACAGATCCACTGTAGTCAAATGCGAATACTTCATATTTAATAGGATAAACCGCGTAAGGATATAGGGGATTAAGATCACGTAGCCATGTAAAATGTCGGTCAGGTGTATTGATTGATTTCGCCATAAATAAATCGCAGTTCAAATATAGATTTCCCAACAAGCCAGAGTGAGTATGGTCTTCGAAAATCGACCGAACGAAAATCGAAAACCCGCATTGGGTCAGAACACGAAATAGCCACACATGATCCGGCCTAGATCGAGGCAAAGTGCCGCACAGTCAGAGACTGCGCGTGGGTTGAAATACTGTCAGGTAGCCCAGGATAGAAAGATATAACAAAAGAATTAGAACGAAAATAGAAACTGTGCGAAATAGCCAAACACGCAACTTACGTCACAACATTTGCTTTTGCACTTGTGGCGACCACACGGTTTTTTCTTGTTGCAAATTCTTTCACAGATCAGTTGTATCGTCCCTTGAAAGGTGTAAGGTGTAGGCGTGAGTCAATGCGTCAACGAGAATGAGAGTTGAAAACCTCACCACAACGAAAAGAGCAGTATATCTCAATAAACAAGCAATAGTACAAATAACTTGAGGGAAATTTCGGTCTGAATAATTTTTTGCTCATGAAGTGTATTCCAAGATTTGAAAAGTACAAGTAAAATGTGAACGAGGGCAGAGCATTCATTAAGACGAGAGTTGTTAAAAGCCTATGATATAGCGAGAAGAAAAGCGCTGAATGCGTGTTTATAATTGTCAAATTCAATGTTCCGAAAATAGAGGCAGGAATGAGGATTCCATGACTTGCGAATGGATTATAGCGGCAAGCCAGACAGGAGATCTGTTAGGAGGGCACCCTCCTGACGCATCAAACAAGCCCGACCAAAGTTCGCAACGGATGAAAAAATGTTGTTGGGTGAGTCATGTTGTACCTTGGCAACAAACCGCCTGTTCATTACAATTCAAATTGTCTGACTCGCCCATGACAACCAACATCCGTCGTTTCCACTATGCACCCTTCCACGTTCACCCTGTGGTTACCATATAAATACAAACTATATCCACGGTCGAAACGCACACACTGGGCGCTTGCACTCCCGATCAACGTTCCATGCCGGCCTTGCTCTGTTTTCCTGGCTGATGGGTTAAGGACCACGCATAGATTGACAGAACGCAACGACAGTCTCTGTCGCAATAACGACGATACATCCATCATAACAACTCAGACTACGTCTGGCATTTTCGTTGCATGGCATGCGCTTTTCACAACTCCGGTTGCGCATCGCATCGCATTGAATAGAATATATCGTATTCAATCTCCCACAACAGTCAACTACCCACGATGTCACGATGAGCCTAATGCCAGATTGTTTAAGGTGGCTAGCGGCATGGTATTTTCTTCAAAAAATGTGTTTTGAGTTTTTTCTTCAGAAAATGATTCTTTGATGTCTATTTTATCCGGTACCATAATTTATTTTGTCTAAAAATACGTATTTCTCTGAAAATAAAGGAGTTTTTGAAGGACTGGTTTGACAGATTTTTTTTTCCAAGTCGCCAGATGACCCGTAATACGCCGAATTTCAACCCATGGTTACGGGCAGTTTCGCTACGAAACACCCGCCATGTTGTACACCGATTGAAAGGTCAAGAAACGGCCTTGAAAGTAACCTGTTTCCCACGTGGAAATGTTCATTCACAAAGGCACAATTGGTTCGAAAAGGGAGAGTATTTTTCACGCGGAAACGCGTTCTCATTGGCCCACAGCTTCGGCGTCAAACTTCAAACTCATTTTTCTCAAATGTTGAATTTCAGTCGCGGTGTGCATTTTGCTTTCGCTAATTTTTGTGGTAAACGTTGAGATAAAAAGATGAAAATAAGCATGTGTATGTAAAACTTGCCAAGGAGTGCAATAAAAGTGTTTTGAACAGTGTAACTCTTTTAGTTTTGAACCTACGTTGGTTGTAAGTGCGCTTTTTCATTTTTCTCGCATGCACAACTACCCAAACACGGTTGACTTATGTCTTTTGCATCTTATTGCACCCTATACACTCCGAAAACCATGTAAAAACACTTGCATTCATTCTAAACCTTTGCCTTGCCCACACTAAGATGAGCAAAATGTTTTTTTCTCGAAAAAAACGTTTTTTTAATAAAAACACTTACTAAACCTTTGTTTTACAAGGAAATCACATGAAATTTAAAACAATAATACACCTTTATAAAAACAAACAGCACACCAAATATCAATTAATTCCAGTGAATACTTTTTGAGATACAAAATTAAACGTAACATCATCATTTCTTCATGCCGCTAGTCACTGTTGAGGAACTATTATTATTTTCCTCAAAAACTCATTATAACTTATTATAATTTATGATTCTCGATTCTGAATGGTCCATTTTGTCGGCCATAATGTTTCAGTGTATAAATACACACGAGCGGCAGCCTAATGGCTTTTTGGTCAGCGACGCTAAAGTTCTTTGTCTGAACGGCCTGCTTTTGTTCTTGTTACGCGAAGTGTTGGGTTTAGTTAGTCCATTGCGTTAAACATTTGGGTAATTATTATCTGGGTTCTACTCGGGTAAAATATAACAGCCACCTTAAACAAACTGAGGACAACAAATGCAGTACTCCACCAACCTTGTGATTGAGACTCCTGCTCGAAACGGACACACGGCAACTCTTTCTTCATCCGACCACATCGGCACGTCGCGGTGATGGATAGTTTACATGGCGGGCAGGGGCCAGCGTGACACGTGACCGGGCATGGATGTCCACAGAGCGGGTGCGGTCGCGCGCAAACATTCGGACAAGATGGTACCGGATCGAGGCAAGACGTTCGGTCACCCGCCGGATCACCTGACGCAACCTGGGATCGGAAAATCAATAGGAGGTAGGCACGGGTAGGCATGAAATCTAGCGACTAGCCAGGGGTCGATCAAGCGGAACTGCTATGTTGAGATTGTATGGAGGATACCAACTTAGCGAAATAAACTTATTGGTTCTATTTTCATTCTAACCGTATTTTAGCCCATGTACGGTCGATGACAATGAGGCACTTTGCCTGGATCATGGTTGTGAGTTCATACATACATACAGATGCACGGGTGTGCCATCGTGCAGTACTTTTGTACAGCACAGCCAACGCTGTGCCACATTGATTTATCACTGGTAGTGAGATACATGCGGAAATACGATGGTGTCTTACTGCAATTTTCTCCTTCTCTTATTTGTCCAGGTATAAACAATCTGACAGTATCTTCGCCCATGTGCAGTCTTTGACTGTGCGGCACTTTGCCTGGATCGGGGCTGTGATTTCATAAATACATCATTCATCATCATGAAGTCTGGAGCCAGACAAAGTGCCAAGCAATATGAAGCAAGAAAAACAGATAAGCAAGCGCGTGAAAAGGGGAAAGCAGGCAAGCGGAATATGAAAAAGTAAAAGCGCAAAAAGCAGCTTGTTTTTGTAGTTTCACTGCATGCGATTTTGTGGTTTTTTGTTTTGTTTTTTGTGTTTTTATATAAAATAATACCGGATAAAAAAATTATGACACATAATAAAACACACTGGCGCCACTGACTTCGGTTTGTAGCCATATCGCGTAAGGTTTCCAGCTAACTATTAGGTAGAGCTTTTGGACCGCACCCAAGCAAACAAATACGCCCAACTGAGCGTAGCGCTACGGTGAGTTTCTTTCTCCCAACGCGCCACGTCATGGACTGGCCACCCGATCTTTTCTCCCAGCTTCTGTCAGGCTCTGCGAATAAGGCGCGGTACGGTAAACGGTGAGTAGGCATTCTTAAAACATGTCCCAACCATCGCAAGCATCAGCATTTCTGTCAGTCTGTGACCACCTGGTCCTAACACCCGCTTGCAGACATCTATATTTGTAACACGATGCTGCCACCGAATGCGAGCAATTCTACGTAGGCAACGGGTATCAAAAACAGAAAGCCGACGGACATCTTCCGCTCGAATAGACCCGGTTTCGCAGCCATACACACATACATACATACATACATACATACATACATACATACATACATGCATACATACATACATACACACACGTACATACATACATACATACATACATACATACATTAGTTGATTGAACCTACCAGTTTACTCAAGGGCACACGTCCACAAGGACACGTGAAGCATCGACTTGGATCCAACGCGCACAAACCACAGGCTCCCGCGTGGCACGGCGTCTGACAAGCGTGATTGCCGCACGTCAGAGGACGACCACACGCGCGAAGACACGAGAACGATGGTGGAACCACAACCGACGGAGGCTCTTGGACACGATCGGATTGCGAAGCAAGTTTACCCGTTGGTGTGGATGGTTCGTCCGATTCGACACATTCAAGTTTCAGCTGATTTTCCAGTTCGGTGGAGAGCGACGTTTCTATCTCGTGAGTAGGCTGGAACCTACAGGCAGCCTCGGTAAGCAGATCGATAATTTCTTTGGTGAAATTCAGCTTCATTGCATCAGCACTACCACAGGTGACGGATTTGTTTTCAAGACCACAGAAACAATCTACAGCAAGAAAAAACGGCCAGAGGAAAAGTGGTGATAATGTTTTTCGATGGATCTTAAATGTGAATCACTTAATAAAGCGAACGGAGTGAATTTGGTAGAGCCGGAGTAGTGAAACATTGAGGTGTTTCCTTACGCAAACAAACGATGCTATTGTTGTTGTTGGCCTCCTTCCGTTGATGTCGACCACTTTAGGCATGTGGTACCCGGATACCAGCTCACACGAATGTCAAACAGCCATTAATAACAAGCAAACACTGTGAAGAATAGGGAATATTCACAGCTTATTTTGAAAATTCAATTCAATGTACCCTGTGATGCGCAGAGCATGCCCACCCCTACTACCACAGCGTCGCCTACACTGACTGGGTCATGTGTAGAGAATGGAAAATGCTCGTATTACAAAAAGTTCTAATCGCTGGAATGTTGAAATCACGAAGTCTACATTGGGAAAGGTCGCACTTGCGGGAGGAATACGTTTGTGAAAGGGATGTGAACGCCTGCGACATTGACCCTACGAGTTGCAAAAAACTTGCTCTAGATCACCCACATTGGAAGCATTGTTTAAGCGTCCTCTGCAAGCTGGGGAGGAGCAGATACAGTTCTCGAATATGGAACGTAGATCACGCCTTCAGCGTGCAACTGGCATCGTTCTTCTGAGTCCTGCCTATCGTGGTGAGCGCTGCGGGGGAGATTGTTCCTCCCGAAGTGGACAGTTTAGTCATTTGCAACGTTATGGAGTATGAGACCGTCAGGCGTTTGTCATGTGCATCCATGGTTGACATCAATCGAAGGAGGCCAACACTAACAACAATTAGGATTCACGATCACCAGGTAGAGCGGGTACCGAGTGCTTAACTGCCATACAAACATGACACTCTAAAATCCTAGAGATGGGGAGGGATGGGTCCTAAAAGTTACAGAACTTGTAGAAAATTAGGTTAGAGGTACATACACTTCCAATCAAACAAGCATTCAATCTCAAGTGTTGTGAACGAGTATAGAAACATAAACATGTCACTTGATTTTGAAAAGATTAGGATTACTATTATTCCCAGGAGCACATTCAGCAACAACGTGGATACGCGCTGTGTTCAGTGTACTGTTCCAAAGGTTGTCATAGCCGGGGGTGGCAGTGGGGATAAGCTCCCACTGTTTATAAAATGCTCCCATATGGCATGCGTCTCAAATAGCCTCTGACAACCAAGTCCAGCTTCTGGCCTGCACGAGTGGCTCCCCGAGCCCGGCGGAACTGCTTCTACCAACAGGAGAAGGGTCGAGGGCGAGTGACTGGCGCCTGAAAACCAGTTTGCTTCGGGCAGATGGAGCTCGTTTGCCTGGGAGGGCATTTCATCTAAGGGAAGGAAAACCCTGATTTTAAACCTCCGCTGCCTTGCGGGATACCTGATTGCGGGAAAGGCTTCGGGAGAAAACCCCGAGGAAAAAACCTGGAACAGAGTCTGGTAGACCACCTCTTTCTGGCAACTCCCTGCTGCCTTGCAGGATGCACTTGGTTGTGCAAAGGTTAGAGAAGATGACTCGAACAAACGTTGAGTGGTGCTGTACCAAAATTTCCAAGAACCTTCATTGAAGCCGACTCATCCTCCAGGAGGAGATAGCCGCACAAAAGTAAAAGTAAAGTAATTGCTCAGCGTGTATCACTGTCTGCGTTTCAACAGGTTTAATGAAGTCAGAATAAATTCAATTTACCTCTATATTCAAACATTTATCATTGTTTTTCCTATATAAAACGAAAAGTTATCGGATTTGATTCAGCATATTGCTTGCAGGCTTTATCATCATGTTAAATACGTCTATAGATTATCAATATCTTCACAAGCAACCTTAGGTTTACTGCAATATAATATCGTAGATGCCATACCAATTATTTTGAAAACGATCACATATTCTAATGAATTATCCGATGAATATCATATATCCTGGGACCATCTCAAATAAATTATTTACGAATGACTTGAGAATAGTCGCAGCTCAATTTTGGTCCAGAACCAAACAACTTTCCTAAATTTTTTCTGAATTAAAAAATTTAAATCCGCTTGGAAATGACGAACGATACTTTTAACCTAATTAATGGACAAAATTTATCTACGACTGTAGTACTGACCTATGTCGTATTCTATTTTATGTGACAGCAGTTTGGAAACTTCCATCTCCCGGATCGATAAACAATCAGGTGCTCCATTCTGTGAGACAGCATAATTTGTAATCGAATGGAGAAACGTAACGCGAGCAGTAAAATGCTTCTTTTTGCCATACAGATATGGCGATCTATTCAAATGCGGAGAAAAACTTGCATGGTAATGAAAGTAACAGTGAAATTATCGTGATCGTTCGCTCTACTCGTTCGTGAAACTTGAATGCATGTTCCTTCGGAGATGTAGGCACCTCATCCCAGTTTGTTTGTTCTTACTCTTCTATAGATTCCGAAACTGTTTAAGTCCCACTCTTCCTCATTTTTCAAGATATTATTTCTTTACGGTTGTCAAGCAGCTACGCATCAGTATATTTGCTACCGGTGTAATGCTCTGCCAAATGATGAGAATGAGGATGATTACGAATCTATTCGAATGGAAACTACTACTACTTATCAGTTGGACAGGATAACTTTTGTTAACTCGTATCGATGCTTCACTGTAATATACAATCAAGACGGTATAACAGAAAAAAAGAATGGGGAAAAATGGAAATAAAAGTGCTACGTGTGTCTTTAAGGATAATACACATACAAACTGATGAGTTGCCCATGACACTGACACATGCAAATGAGAATAAAGTAGCAAGGATAGGTATAGCAACATCAGCATTCGTTGGCATGTAGCATAACGAACATTCCACTTCATTTTATCTGAAAAACGCAAAGTTTACTAACACACACGCTAAAAAACGTTTACACGAAGACTGCCAAAGGAACCGGTTTCGATAGCTTTTAATATATAGCTAGCCAACGGAATATCAGATTGCAGGGACTGTATCACGAAAGACGAACATCATTTACCACGCACTAACAGAATACTGACTAGAGGCCATACTCAATGGTACACCAATTTCAAAATGGAACTGCGGAACCAACTTAGTCGTCATACAACGCATTCTCACCAAAAAACTCATCAAAACTCGTACCAAGTGTGTAATAATTTGGATAAAACATTCTGACATCTGATATTGTTTCATCGCTAATTAAACTGCATTTTACCATCAATTGAAATCTGAATAAACTCGGATGATGCATTCACTCAGCGATGTTAAAGTGCAGTAGCCCTTAGTCACATTTGACTGGCACATGTGGCTGTACATAGAATCACAAAAATGTTCTTCTTGTCCTGGAAAATCAAATTTTGATTTTTGCGAATGACTGTATAGAAATGCGAAACTCCAATTGATTCAAATTCTACAAGTATAGCCTAAGGTTTTGCATGGATTTGCCGCAAATCCAGAACCCCCTGAATCATCAGTTGCGGCGAATTTGTTGCAAACCGTCAGCGATGCAACCGTCAGTCGGAGTTGTTCCATGCTGTTATTGGAAATACATTTTTTTCAGAACCACAACTCATCAATTTAAGTTAACTTAGCATAGGAACTGATAATCGATCAGACCAGACTAGTTTATTCTATCCCTACGCATTCTAGAATTCTCAAAACAGCAAAAGCAGACTAAATAAAGGAATTAATGTAAGAAAAAATTAGATTCTTCTGCTAGAAAAGTAGAACTCAAGCAATTCATCCAGTTTATCCTACTCGAATAATTTCCTTAAGCAACTGGAGCTAAGCCCGGGCCTTTTCAGTCATACCGGCCTGATAAGGAATGAAATGATCCCCTTAAGTAAACAGTTTTATGTCCGAAATTTCTCTGCTATAAAACATTTGTCACTCGTTGCTGGGATGTAGCGAACATTCCACACGCTGCAGACGGACAAACTTAACGTCAAAATAATCGAAACATATATTTCTCGCACCATCTGCCAAACTTACTTGAAGAGTTGAATATATTTGAAAATGATCAGGAATTCATAGTCATGAAAAGAAAGTTTGCAACGAATCAGTTAGAGCAGATTTTTAGTTACGTTTCGCTTCGGACACACCAGCTTCGTCAGTTTAAGGGTGTCAGTACGAACAGAGATCAGATTTGAATCGCATCTATCTGACGAGTCCAAAATTACGAAAGAGAGGCAGGCGAGATCAAGGAAAATCGATCCAACCCCTACATTTGGTATGAATTCATTAATTGTTTAGTTTGTGTGAACATTAGGAGCCATGCACGTTAATCCGAATCCGCTGCTGAAGCGAAACGTTACTAAACATGTTCTCTAACCGATTCATTGTACACTAGCTTAAGGCTGTTTTTACCTCATCTCTCGTATGCATCAGGTGATAAAACTCCGAGAACAGAGTCGAATTAATAATTCATTTAGCGAGCAATTACGCTTCGTGATCAATAAAGTTTGGGACTTACTTTGAGCTCTTGCATGTCGCTTGCTTGTGGATACCCAGCGGATGCTATGCATTTGCTCGTCTAAATAAAAATTTCTCTTGTACTGTCTCCCACTGGTGCGCAATTTCACAAAAGACGTTCCTCGTTTCATGTACTGCAAACAGTCAGCAGCTGCGAACGATAAAGCCAAAAATAAGAGGTTGCCTTCAGATTGATCAAACAATGAAAAGTCAATTTTGCAAACATGTTTGAACTTAATTGAAAATATGAAAAATAAAACCAAGCAGATTATAGGGAGAAGCTAATTACGTTTATGGCGGTCTTTGATGTGGTTGAAATTTTGTTTATATGCTGCATTCATCTAGAGACTGTTCAGAAATTTCCGATTGAGATGGCGTTCAAAGCAACGTGTAAATTTCACATCGTTCAAGACTAAAATTGTACAAATTAAAAAAAACCTCCACAAGGCAGGCAAACTTTACTATTGTTCTGTTGCAAAACAACCAGAAAAGCTCCCGTTACTGGAAACACGAAGTTGGTATTCATGCAATTTGAGAGATGATTCGAATATTTTGGGATTGCTGTGGCCCGAAACTCAAGTTGTCTCCAATGTCGAATGATTGTAAACAACGTGAATAGATTTAAGCAAGGGACAGCACAGAGAGTTTATCTAGCTATTACCATTTGTGAATATTTCATACAAAATGTACGAAACAAAATGAACTAAATGTTATATTGTGATCACCACCCTCACTTACACGCAAATATCGGCTATGCCGAGTCATCAGGTGGAAACAGTAAGATAAGCTACAGTGACTTTCAAACAGTGGTAAAGTAATGAACTTAGCAGTGGTATTCAAGTATAACTTTGTTTACCACGTATCAACTGTTTCAAGGCTCATTGAACCTAATCTTACTGTCTCCACCTGATGACCGCAAACCGCAAGAAACCGGTAGTGGTGTGTACGTGCGGGAGATGTGAGCAACACATTACTTTGGTCATACATGAGCGCCTTGAGTGCTTGACCACGAATCACTATGGGATTTTGTGTTTGAACATTGTGGTTAGTTGTACCAACCTTATGTAACAGTAGCATTCAAGTATAACTTTGTTTACCACTTATCCACGGTTTCTAGTCTCACTGAAACGAATATAAATGCCTCTGACTGATGACGGTAAACAGACAGAAACCGGTTTTGGTGTGTAAGTGCGGGGGATGCGAGCAACACATTACATTAGTTAACTTATCATTTTGTAAAAAAGTTACATTAATATTTGTTTACGTAATCTGCTTAAGGAGGGCGATATTAACCACAAGACATATTATCAGTTGATAGATCTGTTTCCGATTTATATTTTGTTTAACAAGATATAATGTGTCATAATTTAATTTCCTTTTTATTGTTGAAAAACGGTTTTGAAGGGAAAATTATATATTATGCCACTTGTACGTGCGCAAATGTCATCTGTCCTATGTCTACTTTCACATCTGCTACAACCGCAAGGGGAATATAAAGACTATAATGATTGCATACACCGCGTGTTTAGTGAATGCCTTACTGTAGGACGGAAACACGTGGAAAATCCACGAGAGACGTGAATAGAGGTTACATGCTTTCTATCCACGCAGTATCGTAGACATCTTGGACATACGGTGGATGAACAGAGTAACAAATCCAGAAGTGCTCTCTAAAGCTTGGCTACGGAGCATGTTAACACGAATACGACATTGTGTAACCTACGAAGGTTAAGCCGAGTAGACAGAGGGAAAACATTTTGTTTTTAAAATAATATACTGTGTGGGGAGGTATATAGGTGGAAGTATAAAAGAAGCAGTGAAGGTTCTGAAGTTTGACCCTACAAATGGAAAGAAATTCCCTGTATAGTGCAAAACGTCATTTTCCAGCCAGGAAATGGCGAGCGCTGATTTATGATGTTGACAGCTTATGAACTTTGCCGATCGACCGAAAACTTCGTATCATCGTGAATGTTTTGGGGGAGATTTTACAACCAAAGTAAAGTGCAACAATGTACTTGCAACGTGTATATTCATGGCGGACATTGATACCAAAATTGCTCAGGTACCTTGAAGGTTACTACAAAGAGAAAATTCGTCAAAAGATGTTCAACATCGATTGAGCAACAAGACCTTATATGTGAACAAATATTTCATCCAGCACTTTCGTGTTTTGAGTGTTGTGTATCGAAACGAAATGTGGTTGGTTTCAAGGAAATAAGTGCTAAGAATGAAATGCGCATGTTAGCTTTAAATCTTGTTCTATAACTTCCTCGAACATCTCAACAATAAGTTGGCGGCAGATTGTTCAAGCTGAAATAATAATGGGCGATGTTTAGATCAGTGGTAGCAAAAAGCGTATTTTAGGCTAGGAAACAATCGTTTGCGGAACAAACATTCATTTTATTGCATATTTTTGGAACACCATAGCAGCACCAACACACCGTTCTAATCGGCGTTCGATTCTAATGTGTCGCGACCATGCGCCGATTTCGATACAAAAATAAATCATATTTGGCGACCAGAACTGGAGAAACGTTACACCACCATGAGGAAATTTAATTTAGTTATTAATCCCAGGTATTCATTGTCTGGTTGAGAGTTTCCGTAGGATTTGTGATAACCAGGTGTACGAACATTTCAAGATGATAAAATGTAGCTCCGACATATTTTTCATATTTTATAACTTCTATTCTATTGTATCGAAGAGATGATATATTAGATAGCGTAATCAATTTGATGGTAAAAAATGCTTTGAACCTATCTCGTCTGTTCTGAAGAATGATCGATTAAGTTGGAGTTTGTTTATTTAATTTATCAAATAAAACTTCCATCGATCACGAAACGAACCCTCATGATTGATCGCTTGTTTATAATTAATTGAATTATGATTCGCGACTGTTGCAGACGTAATAAAATAAAGCCAATGTTTCTCTTATTAGTAAATAACCCAAATGAATCGCGTGTTCGCAAACATTATTTGTTCAATATCACAATTAAACAAACACTAAGAGAGCATTCGTGTTAGTTGTGCCAGCATTCAACAGGAATGTCTTCAATGAGCAAGCATTGATGACTGTTTTTCAAATTTTTCAAGACACGTTGATCCTGGTCGCACCGTCCCTACACAGTGAGCGTGAACACCACAAAATCGTTCGATAGGTATGTGATCGAGACGTATGCGAATAAGAATTTTTGTTGAAGCTCATGAGTTTAATCTCATACATAGGAGCACACAGGAAATTTAACAGGTTGGTAGTACCAGCTTTATCCATCAGTGGCAACACTGTTCAAGTTTGCCCATTTAGAGTTTGCTGAAATTAGCTCTTGTGTCGTAGTGCACATATGTCGTATCACTATTTTGTCGAGGCGGCATGTCATCGCTTCGTTGTTTTATCGAATCATGGATTATCTGACGCAATACAAGCTTCTGAATCATCCGCATTGTTTATCCACATGCTACGAATATATATCAGATTATAGAGCTACTAAAACGGACTTCAAAGATACAAGCGTTTTAAAATCAGTGGAAGATGGACATCGTATTGTTATACTTAATCGACCTTTCTATTTATATCGTATAATCCAATCCATCGTCGAAAAAACCCAAAAGCTCTTGTCTTGTACTTTGTGTTAATTAAAGTACGATGCAAAGGGAGTATCACTGATTATCACGCATGAACATCCGGCCCAATGAGATCGGTTAAAGACTACTTGATCTTTGCAATCTTGCTAAGATATATACTAGGGGCATAGGCTTGAAATAACAACAAATTAAAACCGATTATACGCGTGTATCTATCAATCAGTATAGAAGAATTTGTGTGATTATGATGCAAGATTTTCACATATTAAAACGAATTTACCTTGACGAATAAATGACAATGATCTAGAAATTTTAACCCTAGTAACTTTATGATCGGCCGCATTTACTAATGCAAAATAAATTGACGAAATAGGAAGCACGAAGCAACGTCATGCACATATACCAAACAGACTCAGACGACTTTATCTAATGACACTTGCACAAGGGAGGATGCGAGGCGATCTTATCCTTGCATACTATTGCTTCCCATCCCCTGGATAAATTAGTCTACCTTCGCACTTCCAGCAACATCCGCAGTCATGGTTGCAAGTTGAAAAAACCACGCTCCAAACGAAACTGCCACGGGTATTTTTATTCGGCGCGTGTGTTTTGTTTCGAATTCCCCAACTGCCGATTCGGTTAACTCAAACAGTTTAGCTAGATTCAAGTCGAAACTTGACGACTACATGCGAGCAAATCTTAATTTTGCCCCCAACTATAAATAAACCATCCCAGTCATAGGGACATAAACATTTGTACCCATACTTTGACTATGTGGTCATTGGAAAGTTAATTACCTTTTCAACCATTAATCATGAATCTAGAGTATAAAGCAGAATCCCTGTGTACCTGGCCTCGAGACACATTTTGCAACGTGCAAAATAACTTTGGATAAAGTTCTTATTCATAAACAGAAACCAAGCGTTTTAATCTGAAACGATTTGTCTCAATGTCATGTATTTTGATGTTAACTTTTTATGAATTGAACGATAATTAGCAGCGACACGCAATTTGCCAGAGGGCACGTTAATTAATGTCCGGAGAAAATGTCAACTGATTTCATTAGCATGACAAAAGATATGGCGACATGGGTTTGACTGAAGATGCCTATTTTTCGTGACGATGAACTCTAAGTTCAAAACCACTTGGATTTCAGTTTATCAACGAGATGAAATCATGTCTCATATATCGCGTCATGCTGAAGAAACCGAAGATGATCATAGAGCGTATGGGTCACGAAGGACTGGCAAGTGAAAAAAATCGCTAAACATTACAACGAAAGCGGTTCTTTTACTGTCTGTCTCGTAAACGATTCTGAACGATTTTCTGTTAAGATTATATCTTGCGGTTATTGCTATCACAATAGTCCAGTATATACTCGAAGCTGATTTAAACAGTAAGAAAGCAGGCTAATTGAATTGAACAAATGCTTGGTCAATATTACAGAGCTAAATGAGTGCTCTGTGACAAAAAAGAAAATCATTTAGACCACGAGGTAGCAATGCAAGCAGTTCTTCATTAATTCAAATCGATTTCTTCCCATTTTCATACTTCATGACGGAGGAAGATAATTCCATACCAAGTTGAAGAATGAATTCTATTGAATCACAAAAATTATTGTTGTGCTTGCAAAGCTAAGCAAATCTAATTCATAACACTAACTCAAGATCCTTATTTCTTATCTCTATTTGGCTTATTTGTGGAATTCATTTACTTGTGAATCAAATTGCAGAAGATTGACAACGGTCAACATTGGAATACTAGAAGTTGGAATTAAAATGTGTTTACCAAAGCTATCACGAACAAACAACGCGCAGAATTTCAATTTTGCAATAAAGAGAATGATTTTTCCACTCTATACTCTTACCACGCTTTCCATGCTGCGATTCAAAGAAATAGCGGTGAAGATTGATTGAAAATCTTGGGAATTCATATAATTGGGACGATAATTTTTGATGGGCAATAAATGAATTGATGAGTGGATTTATGGGTAACTAAAATTCCATCTTTAATCAAACAAATTCCAGTCTATTTGTTTACAAGAGTAAGGACACATAAGTGAATTGATTAAAAAGAATTAAAAATAGACGGCAAGCCAAATATTTGAACCGTTATTGGAATTGAAATCAGTGATTTGACTAATTGGTGTGTCAATGTTGCCTGGATATAGATGTCTGTCAATTCGATGTGAAATACGCTAAACCTTGACCTTACAATTTGGGATAATTTTGCCCTTGACCGATTACTTTTTGGTCAATGATGGTAAAGCAGCATTTTACGCCTGAGCAAAGGCGCTTCCTGCCTTCGGTTGCTAACTGGAGTTCATTTAGGCACGGAGCGAGTATTGCTTTTGAGAGTGAAATTTCGTGGAATAAATTGTTGCTTCCCAATCGAAATGCATATTCATAAAAAGTATGTGATCATCAAGCATTTGAGTGACAGTGTTGACTGCGATAAAAGGAGAATGTCAACAAAACAAGTTGATCTCGGGAAATGAAATAATTTCTTTAAAATAAACTTCGATGATTTTGAAAGTACCACGTAATATCATCTGCTCACCAAATCTGATGTAACCAACTCCTACATCAAGCCAAATTATTTAGTCGGTGAGTGTTTGGAGAGCAAGATCAGGGTTTACAATAAATTAATAGTTCGCGATCAAAATTACTGCCACGAACTAAAGTAATAATAATACTAATAATACACATTCCAATTTTTAGGTTTGTTATATTAATCGAATATAGAGTGGGTTTTACAAAATTAGAATGAAATTATTCGCACTGTTAATACGGTGAAGGCTCAGCAGAATGATTGTCTAAAATTATCATCAAGCGGAAGGAATATGCTTATGCACCGTTCAATTTTCCCACGAATTTTATTCATTATTCACACACAGATTCTCCCTGAAATGATATCGTTCACCGCGACCATTTTGTCTTTAATGTTTACTGCATGTTTGCAATCCCAGCTGGGTGAAATCCCTTAATTTTCCTCGAAAGAATGATACATTTCGGACGTAGTACGCCTGGCGAATCACCGCATATTACAACACAGCTTGTCATTTCACGATTCGTCTGACAATAGCGATGCGATGCGATACCCACGCCGTCAGTGATGGATGTGAATTTGGGCAAAGTGCATTTTGACCCGAAAATCGATCAGGGCAATGCGATTGGGGAAATCAGGACTGATTGGCGATTGAACGGGATACTTTGGGAAATCATATTGTCCGTTGCGAAATGCATTGATCCAGGAGAAGAAAAAAAGAAGAATGTAAAGATTTTGAACAAACAATATTCGAAATCCCCGAATTTTCGTCAAAGGAAAAAAAGAAACAAGGTAAACAATCACAAAATATAAACGAGAAAAATGATTTTCAAATAATTCTATGACCACATTATTTTGGAAGAAATATTTTGAGGCAAATGGGATGAATGAACACTGATATAGTGATGTTCGAGATGGCATTATGAAACATTTCGATCGCGTTGCAGAAAAAGATTGGGATTTGGCTAGTTAGGTGTTGATGGTGCAGCAGTTATCTGGTAGACTATTGCTAATACGTGAATTACAAGAATAAGTGCTGTTTCGTGGTAATTTGCAAGATGCTCCCGTGGAATATAGAACTTGCGAAAGAAATAAGTTTAATACAACGTTTTATTATCACAGTTTATCAAATGGATCGTAAAAATGGCAGGAAAGCAGTAGAAAAGATGAGGCTAGATACAATGGAGGGTGTAGTTATAGGGTGCGAACATGAAACGCGTAAAATGAGAGATCACGTACTTTAGAGAGTATCGAATAAGGATGATGAGTCCAGCTTAATTTATAGGAAATGGTGATGATCTAATTCCAGATTTAGCTGGTGATTGCTAAACAAAGCGTCACACGTGTCGGCAATCAGATTATTGAACATAATTTCTACACATCTTTATGATGTGATAACAAGCATCTCTCTTCAGAACAGGTAGTAATTTAAACAAAGTTATTCTTGTATGCCACTGTTATATAGGGTTCCTACAACGAACCACGATGTTCAGACATAGAATCACAAAGTGATTCTTGGTCAAGCAATCAAGGCGCTTATGGATGACCAAAGTAATGTGTTGCTCACATCCTCACCCCTTACACCACTACCGGTTTCTGGCTGTTTGCCATCGTCAGGTGGAGACAGTAAGATCAGGTTCAGTGAGCCTCGAAACAGTGGTAAAGTGGTAAACAAAGTTATGCTTGTATGCCACTGTTATATAGGGTTCGTACACCGAACCACGATTTTCAGACACAGAATCACAAAGTGATTCTTGGTCAAGCATGCAAGGCGCTTATGGATGAGCAAAGTAATGTGTTGCCCATCACTTTACCACTGTTTCAAAGCTCACAGAACCTGATCTTACTGTCTCCACCTGACGACCGCAAACAGCCAGAAACCGGTAGTGGTGTGTAAGGGATAGGGATGTGAGCAATACATTACTTAGGTAGTAATTCAATTTAATTTACCATAGCTGTTCAAAATTTTCAACAAGACTGAATGTCAGTTAGGCTAAAACAAGAATCGGATGAAGTTGAAATAAAATATATATATGTAAGAAGAAAAACTCGTTATTTGATAACAGAAATGCCATTCATCACTTATGTTCATAGCCTTGTGGATTCAAAACTGATTTTTACTCGACCATTTTAAATCATTTTCATCGCAACTGAAATTCGCGATATTTTTCGAACTCAAGGTCATTCCACAAGAACATATAATCAAACTGATTGGGCCGGTGATTGGGCACATGTTGAAATGCACGCAGCTCTCTTGAGTTATAAGCTCAGCAGTTCACCTGCCCCTTATCCAAATTTAATTATATAAATATCACTGCATGAGGCCCACATGGCTTGCAAATCGTCCTCATCTACGCGAAGTCAATACCTTGTCCCTTATTAAGAACTGAAAAAATTCAGCAATTCTTTCGTCCCTTACCTTGCCCGCAATTTAGTTTATCAATCGAAAGTTATTTTTGATCTAAGGAGGTGACTGACTGTGAATCCTCACCCAAACATTGTTTCTGTAACG
Source organism: Atriophallophorus winterbourni (assembly GCA_013407085.1). Classification (NCBI taxonomy): domain Eukaryota; kingdom Metazoa; phylum Platyhelminthes; class Trematoda; order Plagiorchiida; family Microphallidae; genus Atriophallophorus; species Atriophallophorus winterbourni. Next base: position 15,441 of record JACCGJ010018476.1, on the reverse strand, counting down.
TTTTTCAAAAGTATTTTTGTGTGGTTGCATTAATTTGAGTGCTGAAAAATTCGTGTACACGAATAAAGCCATTTTCGTCTTTTTCATGCAAATGCACCATGAGGAATTTAAACATTTTCAAGCGACTATTGGATTTAATTTACAATACAGTACAAATTACAATAGTTTTTACTCTAAATTACTAATTCAAACTTAATTGTTGCTGTCCTCGAAGTCATATGTTTGTCAAAGCGAGAGAAAAGCACCGTACTATTTAGCTATTTATTGTATTGTTAGCCATTCATAATACCGTGTGCCATTTTTATTGCAACGGTAATCTGCAGTAATCTCACTGAGTTAACAGCGCTGTCACTAATGAAACGCGAGACAGATGACAAGAAACAATTGAATGATGTGTGCCAAAGCATAGGCATCACTGCCACGCCTGATTCAAAGACCCGATTGTTCAAACTACCGAACTTATCTTGCGCGAACTCACCCAGGCTACTGGGTGTAGTACTAAAGTCTGTAGAAGATGTAGAAAGTATCCTACTCGCCTCATAGCCTTTAGTTGTACAAACATCCGCTGTACGAATATTTTCCGATGTTCCATGGGAAAATCGACAACTTCTTCTCAACAATATGGAACTGGCGAAAGAAGCAATAAATCACCCAGCTTTTATCGTTCATGGTGTACCCAGTTCCAACGAGGAATAATCTGTTTAACGACTGCAACACGACTGAAGTGAATGAAGATTTTTACAAGGCTTATACGTCATAATAACGACTCATGTTATGCGCCTTAAGCCTAAAAAGAAATCATTCCGCACAGACGAAATGAAGGATAGTATCCTCGAGGTGTGGTACTAATGTCAAAACTTGGCACCTCCAGAAATTCGTATTCGAACAGTATACGACATAAAACGCACGAACACGAATAAATTTGATTTGATTTCGCCAAAAGGGGTCAACCACATTCACCCGAGATAAATTACCTGGAGCAGCCGACCAACTCTGGGTTGGCGAATCCACTACTGTAACTTCGCCATCAGCCCAAAAATGAAATCTTTATCACGCTGTTACGCCAATGCTCAGGGTTTTCTGAGCAAGTTTTCTAGTCTTTATTCACACGCGACCTCAACGTCTCCAAAGTTGATTGCAGTGACAGTAACATAGTTGAGGAATTCCATACACGAATCTAAACTCTCTATCCCAAATATGCCAACTCACATGGTACAATCCGAAACCATTGAGGCTTTTAAAAAATCTTACTTCTGGAAATAAACTTTAACAATATTGCTGATAATTTTTTCATCGTCCGACAAGTTGTACATTTTTGTGGGTCTTGTAAAGCATAGCTTTTTAGCCAACATATCACCTATGCATAAATTTATGAATGAACTATTCTATAACCCGAATAAATTGGGCGAACACAAAAGGTATCATTTATTTCCAGATAGCCGGAGATCGTGACACATTCTCAGCGAATTTTACATCATTATTGTATATAGATGTATTTGAAATCCTGGAAAAAATTATACTTCATACAAATTCAGAATAAAATGATAGACATATGTAGACCGACACTGGCTTTATACATGATATATTTGTGTAATATATAACCTTTAGATGTCCCATGATAAATTCTCTGTGATTTTCGCAAAGGGAAACACCATTATTTGTTGAATTCACAGCAACCAATCTATTAAATATAACACGAAGACGAAACCACGGACAATGCATTTGTTCACTCCCATTCTACTTATACAAAAATTAAACGATTTGATATATTCTTAGATTATTTGTCAAATGACCGAAAATTACAGGTTTCTTCGCACAAAATCAATTTACTACACAAAAATTCAAGCAGAAACAAATCCTCACATGCCTACATGCGTCTCTATTCGATCAGACGGGTGCGGATGTATTGACGCGGCCTTGCACGCGCGGTGCCCCCGCAGCACGGCAGTTCACCAAGATCGATCGGCAATCGGCGCGCATAAAACCGACGACAAACCGGTAAAGGCGGATCTTCCGACAAGTTTTCCCGTATGACAGCTTTTTATTACTTGATTAAGGTAGGTGCAAATGGGATCGGCGATTGTAAAAGGGTCATCTAATGAGCGCGTGTGTGCGCGCAGGTTATATTCATTCCCTGACAAAATGGTGGCTACAATTATAAATAAGGGAATATGCACCCTCGTGTTCCACAAGCAAAATTTAAATCCACTATTATAGGAGATATGTATTAAAATATCTCACTTATCAAATGATTTGGGCTATACATTGAAGCTTGTCTAAGTTTTAGGGACACAATACCAATCGTTATAAAATACCATGGGAAATATGTGTAAAAATCCCAATTGATTGGAATTTGAACTTTTCATCCATCATTATCGGGGAACAGTAAAATAATTTCGCGATTTTGAAATTTTTTGGTCACAAACATAATGCCGGTAAACAAGGTATTTTGTGCGCACGAAGGTTATAAATATAAATGTGTCAACACTGCGTTACGTGAATTTCAAAGCGTCCAAATATGGTTTAAAAATCGAAACAAACTGTGATGTTAATAATTTTTGATGGTGGATAGTTCCAACGAAAACATAGGTGGACTGAGTAATGGTCAAGAGGACGGTTATAGTGAACTGCGTTAGTTAAAGAGCGGGCGTATCTGTACGTTACGGAAGACTTTCAATATTTGCGTCAGTAGGCGAACGCCACCTTCAATATTCATTAGGCTATGATTAAGTTAACTCGAGTTTGTCCACAATCTATGTTTTTCAAACCGAGTTTAGACATTTGGTACTCGAAATGTAGATTCTAAATTGCGGAAACGATTTTTACCGCTTTGTGATAAATCCTATTGATTACCGTGATGCCAATTTCGGCCGATTTCTGCATAGTACATGACTGGGTGTATGCTTGTATTTAGTATATTGCTTGCTACAATCGGGAAAATAACCCGAAATGTTTCGAATTGATATCAGTATTCTACATATTCGTTTGAAAACGGCCGCGCAATGTAGACGGCTTTTAGGATTTCCATAAAAATAGACACCAAGATCTTTCTCTAAGTTATTACTTCCCAGAATGAAGGGATTAAGAGTGCTAAATAATGGAAATTGTTAAGCAAACCGCAACATTTTTACCCATAAACATTGGCAGATAGATTATTCAACACCTACCAAAAATGCAGCTTCAAAGCTGCTTGCCAAATTGAACAACCCTCCACAAAGTTGTTGTTCATTTAACGTTTTACCTGGTCAGCCAAATAAACAAGTTTCTCTCAAAATAATTGTGGCAGAGTATTTTCGTTTGGCCCCATCGAAAACTTGAGCCTCTTAAATCCTAAATGGGTGACAAAGTAGTTGCACTGCCGCGTAATAGTTTCAACAAGTCCAATTTCAAATCACAGGTCGAATAATTTACTTTATATATTTGGCTTCAACCTGCGCATATTAGTATAGCTCAAGATATTTCAAAAGAAAATGCCTTCATATGTTAAAATATGAAGGTTTGTTTTACTAAAGCAACTGAAGTTTCATGGAGATCTATTTTATATATGGTTAAATGCGATCGCAATGAGAACATTGTTAGTTTTACCGGGAAGAGAAGTTCGTCTCAATGACGTTAACGGTAAATGGGAGGCAACGAAATGAGCTCAATATTCCTTCGAAAGTTTCGGCATGCGAGTCTTATGCAACGGAGCAGCTGTGGCATCTGCGGCAAAACCATGAACTCAGAACTCATTGCATGGAAAATCGAAACACTGATTCATTCGAATCTTTACTTTTATATTATAAACCTATAAATGCAATCAGTTCTTTGTAATGAAACAAGTTTTACGTCAGAAGCAAGATAGACTAGAATACCATTCAGGTTTTCTGTTTCCAATAGCATAACACGATGCAATTTTGTTTATTGTTTAAACAATGTGATATGAATAATTTTACAAGTTGCACACCACTACTTTAAATGTACGAATCATAACTAATATTGCAAGAAACCCATCTTTCACAAGGAGATCGTGCTTTATTTTTAGTGATAAGTCTACAATGTCGTTACAGCACTAGACCATTCTGATGCTTCTCCGTTGTATCGAAATCATAACCTATAACCTATAGCCTATAACCATCCTCAAGACTAACAGAAAGTCACTTTACTCAAACTATAGCTTAACAGTTACTGAAATCGATTTTACATCTTAAAATGACAGCTGAATGAAAATAATGTGTTGCTCGCATCTCCCGCACTGAATTAGTTGCAAAATAACCATTCAACAAAGTAATGTGTTACCCACTTTCCACCCGGTGGTGTGTAAATGCTGAAGAAGTGAGCAACACATTACTTTGATGATCCACGATTGCTTTGAGTGTTTGACCAGAAATCACTATGTAATTTTGTGTTTGAACACAGTGGTTCGTTGTACGGACCCTATGCAAAAGTGGCATTCAATTATAACTTTTTTTACCACTTTTACACTGTTTCAAGGCTCACTGAATCTAATCTTACTGTCTCTACCTGATGACGACAAACAGCCAGAAATCGGTAGTAGTTTGTAAGTGCGGAGTATGTGAGCAACACATCACTTTAAGCATCCATATACGCATTAAGATCTTGATCAAGAATCCTTATGTGATTCTGTGTTTGAACACTGTGGTTCATCTCACAAACCCTATGTAACAGTATAACTTTATTTATTATTCAACAAATTTGATTAAATATGCAAAGCCACCATCGATAAATCAAAACTCAAATGTAATGGATCGCTAACTTACGAGGTGAAATTAATTTGCGATCATGATTAAAATCTAATAAACCGAAAAGATACAAAAAATCAAGAATTGTGGTACGGATTTTGTAAACTATTCTGAAGCCACGCTAAGCGATATAAGTAAGAACTTAAATGAGGTAAGCATATGATTATTATATAAAAGAAAATGATACACTATATATTTCATAATAATATCAGAATAATGAGAAACAATTGAATGGACCGTGGAGTATATATTAGAAAAATAGGATTACACAACGAAATACGCGAGAATAAAAACGAATCAGAAATCTTTCCTCAAACTCTCATCGATTATCTTTAAGTGATTTAAAGTTCATGCTAGGCTGATTTGTTCGAGATCTAAGGAAAAAATAATGAACAACGTGGTTTTCGAACCAGGAGTGTTCGGACCTCTTTCGGGTTTGGTAAAGCATTCCATGAGGTTCGAGATTCTTTATCAGATTTTGTCTGGTATTAAGTGTTGTCATTTCTTTTTATTCATTATCCGTTTTTTAACGTATTCTATGTTAATGCAGTGATCATTTCCCTTTTGGTTTTTTTATATGGTATGCAAGAGCATAATATGTTTTTATGGATGCGAAGCATTAAAAAATTTGGACAACCATCGAAGAACATTTTAAATTCAGTGAAGTCAGGGACAAAAAACCTTAAATAAAATGCTTTTATATAGTGAAGGTTGAAGAGGAAGAGACTACAGTAATATGGTTAACAAATTAGATATGACAAACAACATGAAAATCCAGCATAAATTTGTACAAAACTTTCAATAGTTTCCATAATTCTAATAATATATTCAAATTTGAGAAGCATGCAAATCGATCACCGAGATTAAGCCTCACATGCAACAATAAATCTGAGGGATTTCGCAGTTCACACGGTGAGTGCGTAAATCAATGATGCTCTGAATAATTTATCTTAAGAAAGGGCTTGTACTTATTTCAGGCGAATTGAAATTTATTAACTGAATTCAAATGAAACCGAAACTATAATTTTACTAGTGGATTTAATCGGACGAAGCTCAGGTATCAGGAACATTCACAACCCATACATTTTTCATTCCAAGTATAATGTTTTAAGTAATTTTTTAAAATAAATTCGGTAAAATTTACAGTTTTTTATTATTAATTCAAATTTTTAGCAGTTCAGATTATTATATGTATAAACTTGTCTGATCAAATGCGCATGTTTCATTGCAAAATGGAAGGGTAGCTACACTCATAAAGAACTCTTTGTAATATGAATGGCATCTGATTACATTGACAATGTAAAAAGTTGGTTGATTATTCCCATTTAAGTAGTTGTTTACCAAATAAAGAATTAAATTATATTTGTTAACAGAAGTTTATTGAAACCTAGTTCTGTAAGGCAAATCCCTATTTGAAATTTACTACAATTTTATTGACAAAAATAAACGAATGTAGTATAAGATGAATATTGTAAATAAAATTCAAGCATTTTCGATGATTCAAGCGAAAGTAAAGAAATTATAAAGCTAAAATATGTTTGATATATTGTGGTGCGCACATCCCGACCCGTTGCACGCAACTACTGTTTTCTGGATGTTTGCCGTCATCTGGTGAATACAGTAAGATCGGGTTTAGTGAATCTTGAAATAGTTTACAATTTTGCCACTGTTTAAAGGCTCACTGAACATGATATTACTGTCTGCACCTGATAACAGCAAAAAGCTATAAACCGGTATTGGGGTGTAAGGGATGGTGATGTGAGCACGACAATATATTGGTCATTTATAAACGCCTCGAGCACTCGGCCAGAAATCAATTTTTGATTCTGTATTCCAAACAATTCTTATTTGAAAACAACAGTTCATTGTAGGAACCCTATAAAATAATGTCATACAATTATAACTTCGTTTGCACTATGTTTATTTGATGAACAGTGTTGGTATCTGGAAATAGCAAATTGAAGATAAAAGCATGATTTTCTTATTCTGGACTCATTTTGGTTGGATTATAACGAATATTGCATCAATCTAATTCATCTCCCAATGGAGAATTTCTGATATACAATTGGTGGTTATTACTTAAGCCCACGATCTATATAAAATATTATTCAAAAATATTTCTCATGAAATTCTTGCTTTATGACCGAACCATTCTGCAGCCTGATGAAGAACCTATCACGAATGTTTAATTGCAGTTCATGAACAACATGCTCACCACTAAAAATAGACGATGCATTATTATCCATGTTTGTAAAAAAGGACACAGATTTCTTTCCATGTGGCAAAGGTTCTGCTTTAAAATAATCCCCATTTGTTTCCTCTTCATCTTCATCAATAAAAAGAGAGCAGTCTTTTGTTGGCAATGCTGTATGCGTTTTCTTCATCTGGACATTTGATTGTCGACTTAACGCGGTTATTATCACTAAAGTTAACCAGGCGCCAACCGAAACACAACAGAATTGACCTTGGAAATAATTTGTCATTGGCTTGACAATAGCAATAATAGTAAAAAAAGTTGCGCTTGTGTGTTACTGTTGGATAAATTTGATACAAATGACTTCTTAAATACCATGAGCCCACACTTATGTAGATAAGGTTCAAACTAATAATCATGAACAAAAAAGCTCATTTGCATTCGGATCCTGATTCTACTGTCCTTACTTGATGAGTGCAAATTGCACGAAACAAGCCGTGGTTAGTGTGATGGAAACGTATGCAAATTAGAAATAATAGTAATTAAAATAATATATTGCATCCATTTTGTCAAATATATATACATGGTCGTAAGAAAATCCTTGCGTAATTACAAGACTCTATAGTTGAACAAAATTTCTCAATATGTCTGCAGTTTATATTTTTTCTTCAAGAAATATAAACCTGAAAAATGTATAAATGTATTATATAAAAAAGATTAGAAATTGCAATCTGGAATGCACGTAATTTGAGTCAGAAATAATGAAAGCATTACTTTTTTTATTTGCATCATTTGTTGCCATATATAATCAAATAAATTGATTAGTAGTTGCATTACCTACTAAATAAAAGCAAAATCTCCTTGCCACAACATATTTTTCTAGTTTTTACAGATGCATACCTGCCTAATTGTCAGATAAGTTCAGTTTATTTTGCAGATGACAGATTGTGTTTGAGTCGCCAATCGAGCGTTCAGATTTCGTTCTGTTGTATGCCACAGAAAAGCGTCCACTACGGTTAACTGCAACTTCACTCATCTATTCTTGCATAAGAGTAATCTGAAATGGAACGGAAAGTCGCCAAATCGCCAAAAGTTAATAGACTTATGATGACTTTTCTTAGACCAGCAATGTATACCGGAATGCAGATCCTAAACTTTGTATTCAATTTGATTGTGCCATGCGAATAAAATTAAAAGAATATTGTTTAAATTTGCATGTAGCTCGAAGGATTATATTGCTGAATTTTCACAATATATTATGAACAGCACATGCATAAACTAATTAAGATGCTCAAAACCAAGGGAATTTTCAGCATGACATACAAAACTTTTTATATAAAAACAAAAAACATCAGCAACGTCTATCTCTCAAGAAGTTGCGGCCGTAATGCGTTAGATAGCTTAACGTCACGAAGATATTTTGAGATTTTGTAGTGATTTGTAGTCTTTTATATTTGTAAACTTAATGTGTTAACTTACAGGCCATCGATTCATTACGATTACCGATAACATTATATTTATCGAATCACTCTTCACGTCATACACTAGTCTAACGCAAAGCACGCGCTACAACCTCGTTTTGAGAATGCTCCCAACCTCTGTCCTAAATATAATAGAAGATAAACCTGCCACAGATCGTAAGGATTATCTGAAATCTGCAATTATCCCATTAATTGGTTTAGCCGATGAGAAAAACATGCGAAAACTCTTATCCGGCGCTGAATTATGCGATCTTACACCTGCACAACACGTACGGCATTCGATGAATTTACAAGGGACACAGAGAGTTGAAGAATGAGTACCACGACAGATATTTTAACAAAGTTTGCAAATGATTTACGTGAAGTTTTGGTTTATCATTAAAGCCGACAGTAACCTAGACAAGGTTTTCCGTTTTGCGGATGAAGTCTGTGAGATTGCTCTCAAAACATCCATCTGTAAAGTCAGCCAACCCTATTCTATTGCTAGTAGTTTCAACGATCCTTTGAACAAGGAGTATTTCAGTGCGAATATTTCCGGACGTTCGTATGATGAACGGCAAATTCGTCGTAATAATACTGAACTAGCAAAAGAGGCTATAAATCGCAGAGCCGTTATATTTTATGGTGTACCCAGTTCAAACGAAGAAGAATCCAGTAAACGTCTGCAACACGATTGCAGTGAATAGAGATTTTTTCTAAAAATCCTAGGTATAAAGGACATAATAACGACGCATGTTATGCGACTTAAACCAAAAAAGAAAACGTATCAGCCTCCTCCTCTCAAAATATCATTCCGCAGAGATGAGAGGAGGTAAAAAATACTCGAGGCGTGGTATCAATGCCGAGAATCGCAACTCCTGAAATTCGTATTCGGGGTGTATACGGCATAAAACGTACTTACACTGTTGTTCCTGAAATTACTTCGCTACCAAGTCAATCTATTGCACTGGAGACAATAACCTGGAGCAGCCAACCAATTCTGGGTCGGCGAAACCACTACTATGAGTTCTTCATCTGAAAAAAATTTAAATCTCTATCATGCTGTTATACCAACGGTCAGGGCTTTCTGGGCAAGTCCGCTGAACTGTATTAACGGGCGACCATGGCGTCTTGAGATTTGATTGCAGTGACAGAAACCTGGTTGAGTAATTCTATAAACAACTCTGAACTCAAAATACTACACATGATTATTTACAGAAAAGATCGAGCAACAAAATGTAGCGGTGTCTTCCTGTACTTACATGAAAACATCAACTGCAATGTACTCTTCTCCCCTGTGCTAGATGTCTCAGATTGTTATAACTGTAGTGTATTGCACTGGCCCAGCCGTGGGTTCGACAAAACACAACCGAACTCGAACTCGTGTATTAACCGAATGCAAGAATAATCACAATATCAGGGAGCGAGTGAATATCACAATGTTTGTACACTGAACAATAATCACAGTATGCACTTACGATCGATCGTGATTGATGGTTGATCGATAGTTCGTTACGCGTCTATACAACACCTCCCCTTTTTGAGAAAAAAAGCACATCGGGCGATCGCTAAACAGGTGATCTTTGGCCGGATTCTCGTTTTATAAATTGAGGGCTTTAGGAAACGCGTTGCTGGATGATTGATGAGGCCATTGGGTAGAACCTCAGTTTTTATGAAGATTTCTTGTGGAAATAGTTTCGACGGTTCCTTTGTGCGTCGTATGTTCTTTACATAAACTTTATGCTCAATAGAAAGTATTTTCAGTTTTGCACCACGGTGTTTGTTCAATTGAGGTTCAATTCTGTAATTATGTTCCTGGTGTCGTGCAGTTAACAGTTTTATGAACCGCCGGTATGCGTAACTCGGAAGAACAGTTTTCACACAATTGATTACATAATGTTTCTGGTTAAACTGTTCAACATCCCCTTTCTGTCGAAATTCAAACATGATATCACGGGCTTTGTTTTGTCGTATTCTGTGACCAGTTAATTTTCTACTGATTTTCTTGCTGTGTTGAACAGCATCTGCGACTGAAATTGAAGGCAGTGTACGTTGTGCTTTCATTCCTGATTCACGTTTATGCTTCATCATACTCGGACATTTTTCACTGACCTTTTGCAACTTACTGTCGGGGTTGGACTGCAGCTTTAATTCAAATTTAGCCTGAAACTCATAATTCCCTTGGGACTGGAACTCATCTTCTGTAGTAGCATCTTCTATGTGCATTTCCAATTTCAATGAATCAAATTCGACTTCATTAACTGGATGCGATTGTAATTCTTCGACGTTATTCACTGAACTTTGAACTGATTCTTCTGAGCTTGAACTGTTTAATTGAGGAACTGCAACCTCCTTTATGAATTGCAGCTGAATGTTGAATGATTCTTGTATGAGATCCAGCGCTACTGACGTCCGTTGCAGTAGACTCTCCATTGATTGTCCCGAACTTTGACTGTTGAATGTCTGGGATGCCATTCGTTGTATTAATTCTCCAAACATCTGCGCCTGTTGATTAAGCACTTTTTCTACGAATTCCATTGGCACTGACATTGTTCCGCACCCCGTCGCCAATTGTTATAACTGTAAGGGTATTGCACTGGCCCAGCCGTGGGTTCGACAAAACACAACCGAACTCGAACTCGTGTATTAACCGAATGCAAGAATAATCACAATCTCAGGGAGCGAGTGAATATCACAATGTTTGTACACTGAACAATAATCACAGTATGCACTTACGATCGATCGTGATTGATGGTTGATCGATAGTTCGTTCTGCGTCTATACAACACCTCCCCTTTTTCCAAAAAATGAACACATTGGACGTTAGATAAGCTGGTGTTGGTTGGCCGAATTCTGGTTTTATAAAGTGAAGCCTTTAGGTAACGCGTTGCTGGATGATTGATGAGGCCATTGGGTAGAACCTCAGTTTTTATGAAGATTTCTCGTGGAAATAGTTTTGACGGTTCCTTTGTGCGTCGTATGTTCTTTACATAAACTTTATCCTCAATAGAAAGTATTTTCAGTTTTGCACCACGGTGTTTGTTCAATTGAGGTTCAATTCTGTAATTATGTTCCTGGTGTCGTGCAGTTAACAGTTTTATGAACCGCCGGTATGCGTAACTCGGAAGATTAGTTTTCACACAATTGATTACATAATGTTTCTGGTTAAACTGTTCAACATCCCCTTTCTGTCGAAATTCAAACATGATATCACGGGCTTTGTTTTGTCGTATTCTGTGACCAGTTAATTTTCTACTGATTTTCTTGCTGTGTTGAACAGCATCTGCGTCTGAAATTGAAGGCAGTGTAAGTTGTGCTTTCATTCCTGATTTAGGTTTATGCTTCATCATACTCGGACATTTTTCACTGACTTTTTGCAACTTACTGTCGGGGTCGGACTGCAGCTTTGATTCAAATTTAGCCTGAAACTCATAATTCCTTCGGGACTGGAACTCATCTTCTGTAGTAGCATATTCTATGTGCATTTCCAATTTCAATGAATCAACTTCGACTTCATTAACTGGATGCGATTGTAATTCTTCGACGTTATTCACTGAACTTTGAACTGATTCTTCTAAACTTAAGCTGTTTACTTGATGAACTGCAACCTCCTCTAAGAATTTCAGCTGAATGTTGAATGATTCTTGTAGGAGATCCAGCGCTACTGACGTCCGTTGCAGTGGACTCTCCATTGATTGTCCCGAACTTTGACTGTTGAATGTCTGGGAAGCCATTCGTTTTATTATTTCTCCAAACATCTGCGCCTGTTGATTAAGCACTTTTTCTAAGAATTCCATCGGCACTGACATCGTTCCGCACCCCGTCGCCAATTGTTATAACTGTGAGGGTATTGCACTGGCCAAGCCGTCAGTCAGAAAACACAACCGAGCTCGAACTCGTGTATTGGCGAATGAATGAATAATCACAATATCAAGGAGCGAGTGAATATCACAATGTTTGTACACTGAACAATAATCACAATATGCACTTACGATCGATCGTGATTGATGGTTGATCGATAGTTCGTTACGCGTCTATCCAACAACAGGAAAAACTTCACGCGGGGGCGATTGAGAGCACAAAAGATGGTTGGAAATGAAGTCAACTCAAGTGGATGGGGCTGATATATCAACATCTAACGCCCGGTTCTGGCGTGGGAATCATTACGTGCGTGAACCATTGTGTGCGCATTTGTATTACGCAATCAGCTTGTTTTGGTACTTGTACTACCCGAGAAAATCCCAAGTAATAATTACCCAAATGCTGAACACTGAAAACTGTTATGCTATTGAATAGCTTAACCCAACACTACGCGTAACAAGAACAAAGGCAGACCGTTCAGGCAAAGAGCTTTACCGTCTCTGACCAACCGGCCCTGTAGGCTGTAGCTCGTTTGTATTTATAGGTTGCGTCTCACAAAACCAGACTGTCTGACAAAACTAGACTAAGGCCGACAAATTAATCAGAATCGAGAATAATAAATTCAAAGGGTTTAAAGTTAATAATGAGTCTTTGAGGAAAAGAATGCTTCCTCAACACCTCCCCTTTTTGGATTCTCAATACCGGGACTGGCGTGGATTGACCTGCAACGGTTTAACGGGCTTGCTTTTTCTGGTCGTCCAGCGTCGTGGTTGTAGACTTCGGTCATCCGGTATGTCCGTCATGATAGATTCGGTTGAAGTTGGAACGTTGAATGTTTCGTACAGTATGTCCGGTGGTATCCGCATCTCGACGAGCGTATCGGAGGCGACGGATCTCAGACGTAACTGATTTCTGTGTCGTGTTACGACATTGTTTCCAATTCTGACGTCGAACATTACACTGCCTCTGCGATGGATGATGGTACCATCGGTCCACGGTGGACTTGATGTTCTGTAGTCTCGTACGTGGACGGCAGTTCCTGGTTCGAAACATGACTGATGATTCCGATTGTGTGCGAGCTTTGTTGGCTTAGGCAGCATTGCATTATTCGTACGTAGCTTTCTGCCCATGAGTGCTTCAGCGGGGGTTTTGCGGCTTGGCAACGCATCATTCGGCGTAGTTCTGCACACCAACAGACAACGTTGTAGACCATCGACGGATGTCCCCTCCCCACGTGATTTTAGAAGAGCACTTTGATCTTGTAGCCTTTGGAGTTCAGCTTCAACTTGTGGCAGAGACGCGTACGGCACGGGCTTTGCATCTTTGTTGAGATGGAGAGAAACTTGCGTCTTGTTGCATTTTCCAAGTTCCTTTGTAAACACGGTTGCGTGTTCAAGCATAATCTCGTCTCGTTTTTTCTGAAGTGTTTCGGTTGCAGCGACCTGATTGCAAATTGTACTGATCGGAAGGCGAGCCAGATCGAGAAGATCGAACCAATCGAGTCCAAACAGGTTGAGCTGTGAATTAGACACGTAGCACGTGCCTACGACCGTTGAACTTCCAAACGAGATTTGGCATTGCAGCTGTCCAGTCAGCTGTACGGAACCACCACAGGCGCTGGTGGCGGTCTGCGTCGTAGATGTGAGTTCTGGGGAACCAAGTTTCCGCCAGAGTTTCCGGGAGATAATTGTTATGTCCGATGCAGTGTCCAACTGCAATCGAACAGGTTGACCGTTGATATCGACCATAACGAATTTTCTCCGATCGGCTGCGTTGACTTGGAACGTGGCCAAAAGACTGAGCGACTTCTTCGAAGACTTGTGTGAAGGCTTCGATCGACCAATACTTTCTTTACAGAAACCGTCCTTATGACCGACCGTGTTGCATCGGTGACATCGGTGTTGTTTGAACGGACAAAATTTGACGAAATGCCAAGCGCCGCATAACCAACACGCAGAAGGAGGCTTCTTCGATCCTGGCGAAGGTGGAGTTGGTTTCTGGGAACCAGGTGGATTCGGGCCAAGATTACGTATCTTCTTGTGGATTGATTGAACCGCAGGTTTGCCATGGCCCCCAAAATGGACCATAGCCGAATCCCGATGGAGATTGACTGCAGGTGTGCCATGGTCCCCATGTTGGACCATAGCCGAATCCCGTTGGAGATTAACCAATCGAAGATAGTCGTCACCAATGGCTTGTAGCGTGAGTGAAGGGTCCTGTTCCAGTCGATTTAGGAGCCGGGTCCGGATATCTGTGGAACTGGAAGACTGGAGACTGCATATAAATATGAGCGATTTAAATTGATCATCCGTTAGTGAACGAAGCTTAAAACGCTCGCACTCTCTATTAACAATGCCCATGTGTGTTAAGAAATCGTCGGATTCCTGTATAACTAATTTAAGGCATCGATAACGTGTGTTAAAGAGTGATGACCTGTCTCCGAATAGTTGTTTCAGTGTTTCGACCGTCTGTATGAATGAACGGTCGCGTGGGTTTTGTGGCAAGATAAAGTTACAATATTTATCGAGTTCACTGGGGCCAAGTTTGCGGAGTAGAAGTCTTACTTTCCACGCATCGTCCTGTGCGGCAAAATCTACGCGGAATAAATCTTCATACCTGCGGAACCACGTTTCGAATGTGACGTTAGCCTCAGCGTCGAAATTAAACTCATGAATACTATTAGCGACACCATCGACGGACGGTGGAGCACTGCTGCTCGCTAGAGTACCTGATATTTTACTTTGAACCAATAGTTCCATCAACTTTATCTGCTGTTCGAGTAACATTTCTAATTTACTCTGATCCATTTTGAAAAAAATTCAAAATCCCCGTCGCCAATAATGTTGTGTACTACCCGAGAAAGTCCCAAGTAATAATTACCCAAATGATGAACACTGAAAACTGTTATGCTATTGAATAGCTTAACCCAACACTACGCGTAGCAAGAACAAAGGCAGACCGTTCAGGCAAAGAGCTTTACCGTCTCTGACCAACCGGCCATGTAGGCTGTAGCTCGTTTGTATTTATAGGTTGCGTCTCACAAACCCAGACTGTCTGGCGAAACCAGACTGTCTGACAAAACTAGACTGTCTGGCGAAACCAGACAAAGGCCGACAAATTAATCAGAATCGAGAATAATGAATTCAAAGGGTTTAAAGTTAATAATGAGTCTTTGAGGAAAAGA